>SNQJ01S0101298.1:24728-43141 GCA_010110895.2 Picea sitchensis
TTGGACCACGCCATAACGGGTCGAACAAGAGTTAATAGGGGCTCATAACCATTGCACGTGAACCGTTGCCAAGTTGCCTACTTATCCCTTCACGCCATGCATGAAGAACACTTTTACTAACTGATAATTTGAAGCCCGCAGACTGAACGAATTGCATACAGTGATCATTGTACCCTTGTTATTATTCCAGTGTAGTGTCTAAGTCCATTGTGACCTCAATAATTTTAATCCCGAGCGCATATGTTTGACGAGCTCACCGCAGTTGAAGAATCAGTGACAAAATTTCTCCTCGACTTGATGACAAAGAGAGTTATGTCGGAAAGAGGAGTGTTTATAGGTATACAAGCATCATCGATGAGAGGACTATCGGCCTATCCATCCACTTCCCTTAGAGCTAGACCGTCCCGTGAAAGGAGAACTAACCACAAGGATGACTTAGCGAATGCTAGGCTAATTTCGAGCATCCTACCTGCCTATCTACCACCTCTAAGCGATGCAATAAACCAAGACAGTGTGCCCAGAGACTTTGAATACGTGTTGGTCACTACGTACCTTCTGAAAGAGGTGCACGCAGTTCGTTCTAACCAGGATAAGCTCACAGTGTTGAAGTTTAGCGACTTCAACCTTGGTGACAGGAAGGTTTACAACATGCTTTCCCCACATAAGTATCTAACGAGAAAAAAAGGAAAGAACTCAAATATTACCCCTCAGCCATGGACCCAAAACCTCGCGCAGTCCACCCTAATGAATTTTATGAAGATTTCGCACTTCGGGTGACACCAAGAGATGAACGCATGCGTCAAATTACTGTTGTATTTCTATCATGGAGGTTATTTGTGGTTGAACCGCCGCATCACAGTGGATCTGACATTGATCAATCGGATCACAGGGCTAAGCATGCAAGGCCCTGACCCACAGGATTTCTGCCCCGGAAAGACCGGGGATCACACTCTCGCCTAGAGGATAAAGGATACTTATGGAGATGTAGAGAAGGGAAAACAAGGCTACAAGGTAGCCTATATCCAGAGCGATGTAGTGCACCTATCCTGTCAACTGATCGCATGGAAATTAGTTTGCAAGAACCGGCCCACCCAAGTAATCGGATTTGTAGTCAACCTCGCAGGGAAGTGTGCGGAGGGCCTACACATGAATTGGGAAAAGTACTTGGTGAAACAGTTAGAACTATACTGCATGGAAGTGCAAGACCAAGGATATGAGTTCCACTTTAGTTGGCTTCTCATCTTAATCATGTTCATCACATGGGAGATGCCGGAAGGTGCGACCTTCCCAGACATCGAGCCCTTTGAACTATTGGCCATGAAGTTCAGTACGTTGTGGTACTCCATCGACATGAACAAGCAGTGTCAATCAAATTTCGTCTTCCAGAATTATTACACCCAGTTGAAGACCGCTATCCAGTCTGAGCCTTATATAACCCCGAACACACTCCACAGGTTTAGGCCATTGATGAAATTCAGCGTGGACCGCCATTTCATCTATATCACAGTGCACGTTGATGAACATAAACAATAGTTGCAGTTGTACTACAAGTTGATGGAGGATGACTTGGAAGAGATTACCAAGGAATCGTCGACAGACCTCCTTGTTCCAGTAAACCCTGCGAAGATGTCTGATGTTGATAGTCCAAAAATTGTGATGCATATACCTGGACCTAGCAATACAAAGAAGATCAAAGAGTTCCATTATTTAGACAGCTCATCCATGAATACTTTTTCTATATCACCTGAGAAAGGATGTGATGACAAAGAGATAGATGGCATAGAAGTCGAACAGAAGAAAGGTGAGGTTACACTACCTAGAGACGAGGAGGAACCCTCGAAGAAAAGGAAGGTTTCTCCTCTGAAAAATAACTCAAGGAAGAAATTGAAAGCAACCAGGACTAAGTTTGAGACTACCCTCACTTCAGAAGACTTTGACTTCATCGTCGCAGTACTGAACAATGCTTCACTGGAGATAACAGAGAAGCAGGAAGCTAAGCAGGAGGAGGTGTTCAGTCGAATCAAGTTTGAACTTCAAGAAGTGTAGTAGGCACTACATTCCATACACATAGTTTCTACAGTGCCTCTATCAGCAGGAACACCAGAAATAGGAGATGAGCCAGCTCAACTCCACTGGATCGTTGATCATTCGAAGCTCACCTTTGACGAGCACAGGAGGAGACAGCACAAGCCACCCAGGCTTTGGCACAAGTACAAGAAGACCTTCTAGAGTAGCGCAGTACTATCGAATGCGAGAAGCTTACTCTGCAAGAGAGGTTCGATAAAGAAAAATCCCAGCTACATAAATAAAAGGAACAGTTGCTCGTAGAGTAACTAGAAGTTAAGGAAATGGTTCACTAAGAAATTCACTCTGTGATATTCATTGAATTAAAGGCCAAAGAACGAGTTCCACAGCAGGTGGCACAGCTCGAATATGTAATCCAGCAGCTCCAGCAGCGCATAGTAGACTTGGAGCTCTTCACTGTGCCCGAGACCCCTCAAGATGTATGAGACCAAAGGGAAGCCATTGCCCGCAGCGCAGTTGACAGATTAAAATCTCTTGCCTTGGAGTGCAAGAAATTGAGTAACCGGAGCGTCAAACATATGAAAAACTCACTGAGAATCCTAAGTTATAGGCATTGGATTCGTAGCTCTAGGAAGCGAAGCAGTACACAGATACACTACAGGCGCAGTTAAAGGCCCTATCAGTTGTAGACAGAATGAAGAGGTATCAAGAACAACACACATCTCAGCAGCAGATTCATATGCTTCAAATAAAAGTGATGGAAGTCACCCAACGACTTCAACCTATGCAATATAAGTTATGTCTATTGTTTACAGAGGTCTAGAGCTAAGGAGAAAAGCTAGAACAGCTCGTCCTCACAGCAGAAAAGTGCCTAGAAGTACCATTGAATGACGCAGTGATCCAGGAGTTCACTGAACAAGAGGCCACAACAAAGAAGAAAGTCAAATCATCTTGAGCCAAGCTTGAGGTGTTTGAGGCAGAATTTCTTAGACCAGAGTGACTCGGGACGAGTCACAGGTGAGTGTTGGGGGCATGTTGGCCCTTGACCAAGTTTTTGGAATTTCTTGGTCATGACGACCTATTTTGGAACTTCGACATCCTTTCGAAGGAGGAGCGCAAGTTGAAGCGGAGATCAAGGGATCTCAGCCCCCTTTTTTGGTTTTTGGGAATATGTAACGGGAAGGGGATGTCATCCCATGGGTTTACCCATGTTTAGGCCTATTTTTTATGTATATATAGATGTCTAGGCTATATAGAGAAGTAGTGGATGATATATCCATGTGATGTAGTCTAAGTGCCAAGAGTTGGATCTGTGTAATCAAGGCTTTGTGCATTCTGTCTAAAACTTGTAGAGCTGAGTGTAAGTCCCTGTGTGATAGGATAGGAGGCTTAGTGTTGTAACGCAAGGAAGAGGGATCTATCGAGCTATGCAGATATTCTGTCTTGTGCAAAGTAATGGTTTTGAGGCTCCGTGCTTGTAACCAATTGACCGAAGACTATAAAGAAGAAGAGTTGGTGGATGTAGCCCTAGGAGAGGGGTGAACCACGTAAATCCTATGTTATTATGCTTTTTTCTTATCTTAATGAGTTTATGTGTTATTTTTCTAAAGTGCTTTGATGTAGTTGGATAGATGTACTTTCTTTGTTCTTATTATATGTGAGAATGTTAGATCTATATATTCATGCTTAATGCTTGATATGCTCATTCTGATCCATTTGTATATGTTAAGTGCTTGGATACAGTAGGTTAATGTGAATACTACGAGGCTTTGTTTTATCATAGAAGTAGATAACGATTGTATATTAAGAAAATGAAGGTGACAAGTGATTTATTAAAGTGTTATAATCACAGATCTATGTCCCAGCTAAGGTTGCAGACACTTGAGCCCTGCAACCACCCCTGCCTCTACCTCGGGTGATACATCATCTGCTTCGCAGGTGTTGCCGAAAGGGTCGGTAGTTAGGGTTTTGTTGGTGCATTGTTGTAGCATTGAACCCTGGGTCTGCCCCTGTGCCAACACCTGCTGATTCATTCATAAGACAGTGGAGACCACTTGATGTCGGCTAACTTTTCCACTTACACTATCCTTCCCCTGTAGTAACTCAACGATTGAGAATGCTCCCGAAGTGATCTTCATATCAGACGTCTCATGTCCACTTCGGGTCTTTGGCATTCGGGACTTCGAGACTTTGGGTGAGTGTTGGTGGTAAAACTCCCGAAGAAAAACTCTTGGATTGACGTAACTTACTTGCATCACTCTATGACATGTCATGAGCCGATAACCTATCACATGTCACTTAGTTTCATGATTTTCACGTACCTTAAATGTTTATTTCAACTTGACACTTGTCATTCTCTGATTGTGCCACATGTCCATGCTGACGTGGTCTACTACATGTCCTTACTGACATGGTCTGCCACACATCCTTGTTGAGGTGGTCTGCTGACCAATAGCCTTGATCCAATGATCCTTGTATGTCCTCCAAATCCGATTATCCTTATTTATTTCGGATTTTCGGGCTTCGTGTATTTCACATCTCAAACTTTCTGGAGCGTATCCTCCTCGCAAATTTAGATCTGAACTAAATGTTGTTCATCAATCATGAACTTATAACAACGTCTCGATCTATCAGAAATTCATCTCTTCTAGCTTATTCTGTCCTTCCACTTTGAAATGATCTGACGACTGACGGAAATTTGCATTTCAGGAATTTCAAATCTCAGACGTTCTGGAGTGTAACCTCCTTGCAACTTTAGACTCAAACCAAATGTTTTTCATTGATCAGGGTCTTATATCGACGTCTCAATCTTTCTCCGATGTATCTTTGCTAGCTTATCATGTCCTTCCACTCGAAATTGATCTGGCGGTTATGAATAATATTGAAGTAGATCCATGATCAAGGATGATTGTGGAACCATGACTTGCGAGTGATTTAACTCATCACCCAAACTCTGCAATTGGAAGTTGTGCGTTGTTGGTGAGTTAACCACAATCATTGATCTTCGAAGCTATAAGGTCAGATGATCCTGACTAATTGTAGGATTGGAACATGCACGATGTTTAATTCTCCTTTCAATATCCCCAATTCATCCCGGTCGTATATTTGGCGATTGCGCATCCGACGGTCACGATTTAATCTGACTTAAACTCATTGTTTGTTGGATCAACCGTAGTCATAGATATTTGAAGCTATGATATCTGAAAATCCATACAGATTGCGGGATTGTAACTGGAGAGTATTTTAATTCTGCTCTCACTCCCCGCCTTTGATTGAGCGATTCTACATCAACGATCATGATTTGATCTGAGTTTCATTCATCCCATACCTATTGTTTCAATGCGACATCTCTTCTGATATTTGATCTCTACATTTTATAACCCTGCTGAGATTTTATCATAGGAACATTGTTTATCCTATCGTGATCAACAATAATCATGAATTTATTCATACTGATATAATGTGTAATGCGCTTTTCCTTCTGAGCTTTGATCTTCATAATGTTTGCTCCTCTTCCTGAGCTTGTGCTTTCGATCTCTGCATACTGTTTGACATATTCTGTTGACTGATATACTGTTGACATCAATGATAATTTCATCTTTGATAGTTCAACATTAACAACAGATCATCACATCGACTGTTGACATCAATGACAATATGTCCAACAATATCCCCCTTTGTCATTGAGGGAAAAATACTAACTTCATATACGAAAACCCCTTGTGATGATGCTTTCCTCTTATGAAGTTTTGATGCTTTCCTCTTATGAAGTTTTCTCTCCCCCTTTGACATCAATGGAAAAGGGTTTTTTCTCCTGTGGTAAAGCTATGTATGTTACTGACCAGAATCTGAACTTGGGTAACCCTTTCTACAGTCATGTTTTTCCTGTCATAGTTTAATGACTCCCCCTGTCAATATGCTCTCTCTCTGCTTCTGACTACTCTCCCCTTGGTTTCTAAAAAGGTAGCTCTTTTTGACAATGTTTCTTCCCCTGTTRATTTACTAATTTCTTATCTCAGTTGATTGGGATTTTTGTGTTTCAAATGAGTAGTCTTCTTGATACAAWTTTTTGTAGTGATCGAGTCTTTTCAAAACTTAATSTAATTAATTTCTTATTTACTAACCGAAACTTCCCTTGAGTTTTTACTGACTGTTCTCCCCCTTTGTTTCTAAAAGGGTAGATTTTTCTGACAAGGTTTCTCCTCTAGTTATCTCTACAGGATKTCATGTACCTCATTTTGTACATCAGAATGTTGTTTCTGCAGATGTCGTTGTCCTACTGGAACACTTACGCAATTGTAGCTCATCTTATTCAAACAATTATTAGATCTGCCCATTGGTTCTCATCGGTCTCTAACCAGATGTATCCATATTTATCCAAGATGCTTCTTTATTGTACATTACTCTAAATTTGTCTGAGACAACTTTATACTATTCTTTTCACATGACTGCAATTCTTTTTACAAAAATTAACTTCACTCATGTTCACTTGTTCGGTATTTTCTATCCACATATGCGAGTGTCCTAGTTTCTTGAATTTTTTTCTCTGATCTTCTATTACTGCAACTTCATTTTTATTCCATTTTCCATTTACTCTTTTTGTTGTAATGTATGAAGCATTTCTCATTGATTGTTTTCTTGATTTCCAACAGTTATATGCTTTGTGGCCATATCCATCACAACTATAGCATATAATAATGTAACAATGTGCAGTAATATGTCCAACATGATTGCAGTTCCAACATCTTATATTGTTGTTGAACCTACCAACTTGTTTTCTTTCATGATGCCTACAATCCAAGGCTTTATGACCATATTCATTACAAGAAAAAAAATAACCGTTAAAAACACTTTCATACCTTCTTTGATTCATCCATGAAGGTGTCTCTCTTCTGAACTTGATTTGAGGTATATGAATAGCTTCTGGATGTCTTCCTTGATCTGATATTCTAAATTTTGTAGCGTTGCTTTTATTCTTTGGACGTGAAGAAATTGAGTCATACCTACTTTCACTTTTTACAAATGAAGGAGTTGTTTCAGACCTATCTTCATCCTTTACAACTGAAGGAACTGTGTAAGACCTATTTTCACCTTTTACAAATGAAGGACCTGCATCTAATTTCTTGGGAGTACTGATTTCTTCCTTGTTGTATCCAAGACCGGATTTGTCATTTGGTGATCTCTGACTATCCAAGATCTCATCCAAGGTCATGTAGTTGTTCAAGAACTTGATTTGGGTGTCTAACTTCTCAACCTTCTTTCTAAGATTCACAACTCCTGCGTCCATCTCATGACAAGATTCTTCCTTTTTGTCCAATTGGTTCCTTACTACCTCCTCTCTCCTTTTGGCTTCTTCAAGTTGGATTTTAAGATTGACATAGCTTTCCCTCGGTTCTTTTATATCTGCAAGGTTTTTTATTGGTTCATCATCTTCCTTCTTTTCTTCTTTTGCTTGACTGATTTCATTTTTCAGTCTCTCGATTTCCTCTTCCTTTGCTTGACTGATTACATTTTTCAGTCTCTTGATTTCCTGTTCCTTTTCTTTTGTTAGATCAAAAAATTTTGTTTTCAATCTTTTGATCTCTTCTTCTTTGTTTTCTAACTGAATTTTTTGCTCATATATGATTTCTTTATTGTCTTTGAGATTTATTTTTTTTTCGGAATATGCTTCTGATTGCTAAGCTCATCATCTTCCTTCTCCTTTTCTTTTACTTGACTAATTTATTTCTTCATCTTCTCGATCTCCTCTTCTTTCTCTTCTAACTGATTGTCCTGATCGTATATGATATTTTCATTGTCCTTGAGCATTTCCTTTATTTCCAAGACATGCTTTTGACTCTTTTCAAGAAATTATTTAGTGTAGTCATGAAGATAGATATAGTCTGATTCATTATGGTCATAGAGGTATTCACAGAGACTCCAATCAACCTTTTGTTTGGCCTTTGATAGTTCTTCTTCTACTTCTTCCATGGGATAAATGCTAATAGAACATTATGTTATTGTATCCAAGTCTTCTTCTTCACTTGCAGGGGAGGATTCAATATCAATGTTATTGTAATCAAAATATTGTGGAGAATCCTTACTTTTACTGATGGTTGAGTCTTCATCTTCATCCTTGATAGGAATGTTTTATGTGTCTTCACTTTTGATTTGATACATATTTTCTAACTTCAGCCATAAGTCCTTGGAATATGTGCATATTCCTATGCTTGCCTTGACTGTATTTGATAATCCATTGAGAAGAATATCCAATGTCACTTCATTGTTCTTCTTTTCTCTTCTTTGGACTGTAATATTGGATAGATTCTTTGATGAAGTTAAATCCCAGGGATTGTGTACTACTGAATTCCAAACTTCAGATCCTTTTGACTTAAAATACTCTTTCATACTTTATATCCATGAGGAATAATCAGTTCCATCAAATAAGGGAGCTTCAATTGCATAGAGAGACATCTGTCCACCCATTTCAGGATCTACCTTCTAGTGGTCAAACTGTGTTGAAGGAACTCCCTCTGATACCAATTGTTGAACACACCGCCCACACTAAGAGGGGGGGTGAATTAGTGTGTGGACTATTTCTAAATTTTCTTCTTGTTACAAGTTAGCAATTAAAACATATTTGAATAGATTAAGAACAATCAAATCATAATCACAATGGACACAAAAGATACCAAATGTTTGTATATAATTTATATGAATATATGTGAATATAATAATAAATATTTTTCCAGCACCAACTGAAGTAAGGAGCACCAACTCTCAAGAAAGACCCAACTTGTTGATAGAACATAGTCTATCCAACTAGAGTTCATTCAACTCCAGTAGAAGTGATCCATTATAGAATTAGTCTATCTCATGATCAGAGGTATACCATAAACGCTCATCACCGCATTTCATCTTCTCTCTGAAATTTGTGCCTTCTTCACTTTCACTTTTCTTTGATATGTTCCCTCCTTCTTCACTTCTACATCTCTCTTATATTCACATGGCCCTCAAGTCCTGATCTACCTTGTTTAGTTCACAAGCCACTATTAATCAACAAGCGTCGTTTCAAGTGAACCAATCATCATTGTTTTTATACTTGTTTATACTCAAAACTTGTTTAATTTATTGAGCCGACTTGTGAAACAAGTTATAACTAATTTTTTTATTTACAATAACTTTTGGGACCACCATAGATCATCAATATGGGTCTTCAACATTACACCTGGAATCCCCTTTCCTTTCACGATCACATTCATGGATCGATTTCCTTCATCTCTTTGATAACAGATATCGACGCTTTCTTCAAACCATGTTCATATGATCAATGGCATAGAACCACATGCTTAACAATTTAAGCGACACATTACATTCTTCCCTTTAAATCGCTTTATCATATGACCAATGTTGTTGACCAGATGCTAGGCGAGATGATATCTTGAGTGTTTATCGATTCAACGGTCATGATTCAATCTCCTGATGAGATGGACGATTGTCGGGACTTTGGGTCTTCGTGAGTTCCAACATTTCAACAGATTAGATGGTTCACATTATATATCAGAACCCTATCAATGGTTATATTTGATCCTTACATCTATCCTTCATTGCTTAAAATCCAACGACCGGGAATTAATCAAGTAATGAGATGGATGGACACCTTTTACTTCGCGACTTCATTTATTATTCTTATGGTATCCTTCTAGTGTGTTTTGATCAATGGTTGAGAATGTTGTTGAACGTTGGATCGACGGTCGAGATCTCCTTCAAGTCACCTTTAGATCTTTCCTCCATACGTCAATCTTCTAAAGCTAACAAACGGTTGACCCGTGTCCCTCTCGAATTAACGGTCGAGATATTTTATGGGTCTCCGGACTTCAGAGATTTCAAATCTCAACCTATTCTTTCCTCCATAGTGATCACCTATTGAGCCAGTCATAAGACGGTGGAGACCACTTGCTGTCGATTAACATTTCCACTTACTCTATCCTTCCCCTTTAGTAGATCAACAGTCGATAATGCTCCCAAAGTGATCTTCAAATCGGACGTCTCGTGTCCACTTTGGGTCTTCGGCATTTGGGACTTCGGGACTCTGGGTGAGTGTTGGTGGTAAAACTCCCGGAGTGAAGTAAATCAATTTCATCACTTGATGATGTGTCACAAGATGAGCAACTGTCACGTGTCACTTAGTTTCATGATTTTCACATACCTGAAATGTTGATTTCAACTTGACACTTGGCGTTCTATGACTGTGCCACATGTCCATGCTAACGTAGACTGTTGACATGGTCTACTACGTGTCCCTGCTGACGTGGTATACCACACATCCTTGTTTATGTGGTTTTCTGACCAACATCCCTGATCCAATGGTCCTCGTATGTCCTCCAAATCCTACGATCCTTATTTATTTCAGATTTATGGGCTTCGGGTATTTCACATCTCAAACTTTCCAGAGCGTAACCTCCTCGCAACTTTAGATCCGAACTAAATGTTGTTCATTGATCATGAACTTAGATCGATGACTCAATCTATAAATGATGCAGCTCTTCTAGATTATCCTGTCCTTCCACTTTGAAATGATCTGACGACTAACAAAAATTCACATTTCGTGAATTTCAAATCTTAGACTTTCTGGAGCGTAACCTCCTTGCAATTTTAGACCTGAACCGAATGTTGTTCATTGATCAGGGTCTTATATTGACAAATCGATATTTCTACAATGCATATTTCCTATCTTATCCTATCCTTCCACTCAAAAGTGATCCAACGGTTGTGAAGAATCTTGAAGCAGATCCATGATCAAGGACGATTACGGAACCACAAATTGTGAGTGATTTAAATCGTCACCCAAACTCCGCAATTGGAAGTTGTGCATTGTTGGTGAGTTAACCACAATCGTTGATATTTTAAGCTATAATATTGGATGGTCCTGACTAATTACAGGATTGGAACAAGAATGATGTTTAATTCTCCTTTCAATCTCCACAATTCATCCCTGCCATAGATTTGGCGATTGCACATTCGACGGTCACGATTTAATTTGACTTAAACTCATTTTTTTGGATCAACCGTAGTCGTATATCTTTGAATATATGAGATCTGATGATCCAGACAGATTGTGGGATTGTAACTAATGAGTATTTTAATTCTACTATCGCTCCCCGCAATTCATCCATGTCGTTGATCGGGGGATTTCGCATCAACGATCACTATTTGATTTGAGTTTCATTTGTACCATAACTATTATTTCAACCCACCATCTCTTCTGAGATTTGATCTTTGTGTTTTCTAACCCTCCTGATATTTTATCATAGGAACATTATTGATCTTATCATGATCAACAATAATCACAAATTTCTTCATATTGATATATTGTGCAATGCGCTTTTCCTTCTGATCTTTGATCTTCATACTGTTTGCTCCTCCTCCTGAGCTTGCGCTTTTGATCTCTGCATACTGTTTGACATATTTTGTTGACTAATATACTGTTGAAATCAATGACAATCTCATTTCTTATAGTTCATCATTAACAACATATCATCACATCGACTATTGACATCAATGACAATATGTCCAACATGCACAGTTGTGTTCTTCATACTATTGGCCAGGAATGAGGTATGATGTGAATAATTTCACAGATAGATGTATATTCTACCAATATGATTAAGGAAACCAATAGAAAACTGGATTGTATCAACCATTTCCTATTCTAGACAGGTCGTGGGATGCTATAAGTATGGATTTTGTTCTGGGATTGACAAGAACCCAGAGAGGGAGTGATTCAATCTTTCTGGTGGTTGATAGAACTTTGAATATGGCACATTTCATATCGTGTCAGAAAACCAGTGATGCTACTCACATAGAAAATTTGTTTATCGGGGATATTGTGAGATTGCATGACTTACCCAAGAGCATAGTTTCAGACAGATATACTAAATTTTTGGGACACTTTTGGAGGACCTTATGGAAGAAGTTGGGGACAAGTTTGTATTTCAGTTCATCATATCATCCATCTATCGATGGATATATTGAGGTAGTGAATCAAAGTTTAGGGAATCTTTTAAGGATTTTGATCACTAAACATAACAGTCAGTGGGATCAAATTCTTCCCCAAGAAGAGTTTGCATATAACAACTCACCGAATAGGAGTACTAGTAAGAGTTCATTCCATATTGTATATGGGATGTATCCAAGAGGAATTTTTGAATTGAGATATTTGGGACGAGATGAATTTTTAAGTGTAGGAGCAGAGGAATTTTCTGCAGAAATGCAGAAGTTGCATGATCAGATCAATGGACAGCTACATAATAGCAACCCAAAATATTAAAACATAGTATACCAGAGGAGAAGAGAGGTGAATTTTGAAATTGGAGATCAAGTCTTAGAACCCCTAAGGAAGGAAATATTTCCAAAGGGTAAATGTAACAAGTTGAAGATGAAGAAGATAGGACCTTGTAAGATCCTCAAAAAATTCACTACAAATGCTTATGAGATTGAACTGCCAGAGGACATTGGAATATCACCAATATTAAATGTAGAAGACTTATACCCTTACAGGGTGGATGATACAGAAGGGATAAATGATTGAGAGGATATTTAGTGGAAGCGACAGATGCACATAGAAGAGAAGCCACAAATAGAGAATATTTTGGACCAAAGGATTGCAAAAATTACCAAGAGAAATTTTTATTATAAGTATCTGGTTAAGTGGAAATATTATCCAGTAGAATATTCCAGTTGGATAACTAAGACTGATATTCAGAAGCATGGAAATACATTGGAGGAGCTCATGGATAGGATTCCATGAATCTTTTTTTCTAGAGGAGTATGATGCAGGAGAATCACCATCAACATTCAATGAGGCCAAGTGGAGGACAACTCAACATCCATCACATGCATTCAAAGTGGATTTGGATTCCAAGGAGATCACGTCACTTAAATTCTTTGAAAATATTGTAATTAAAGGCCCGTAATATTTTGAGCCAAGAGCCATTGTAAACAATCCAGGAGATTGTAATTTATTTAATTCCCAAAGGCTTGTATAGATTTGGAGCATCGACTCGTATCTATATTGTAAATTCTCATTTATTTGTAATAATATTAGTGGTAGAATGCTTTAATTATGATGTGAAAGCACTAGAGTAGTCACAAGGAAGGATTGATAATCCCCTCCATGTATAAATGTAATATTCCATATATAAAAAGTATGCAGAACAAAATTAAATAGCTAGAAATGGTAGATGAACAACAATATAACCAGAACCACACCACAATAATACCAAAATGATACTAGAATAATACTAGGAAGATCACTCTGATTACTAAGAGCAATGTTCACTTGCCTCTTCGAGGGGGAAACCGCCAGTAGAGTCGAACGCTATTACAATAATATCCAAGACAAAATTTCTCATATCCTTGACTCTTATTTATACTAAATATTTCTATCAAAAGAACCATCTAGAGGAAGATCCTTCTAGAAGTAGAAGATTATATTAGGTCTTCTTACATTGGACTTATTCTTCCTTATTGCTAGGCCTTATTAGTATTGACCTTTATTACATGGAAATATATCATTCTACCTACGTGAGGGGTTAGGCCCCTAACATTTCCTCCCCCTTGAAAACATCCTTGTCCTCAAAGCTTGAGATGGGGAAATTGTTGCAGAATGGTTGATGGTTCCCAAGTGGCATCTAGTGGAGTTGTATCTTTCCATTGGACTAACAATTCCTTGATGGTTTGCTAACACAAATGACGCTAACACTGGTCCAAAACTTCTTGTGGTTGTAGCCAAATGGAGCCTTCTTCGTCCAACTTGGGAAGGTTGGTTTGAGTTTGGCACTTAGTTCCAATCACCTTCTTTAAGAAGGAAACATGAAAAATGGGATGGATCTTAGAATGACTGGGAAAAGATAAGTGATAGTCCACCTATCCCACACACTTGAGAATAGTATAAGGACCATAAAATTTCGGCGCCAGTTTCAGAAAATGGTCATCCTTGAGGGAATTTTTCTTGTAGGGTTGCAGTCGTAGAAACACCTAATCTCCTTCTGCAAATTCACGTTTAAAGTGACCTTGATCTACTTGTTTCTTCATGCGATTACATGCCATTAACAAATTCTCTTTGAGGGTATGAAGAATAGCCTCTCGAACTGTAAGTGTTTGGTCAAACACCTGGACCTTTGAGACACATGAAAATATGAGAGAATTGAAGGTGGATTTTGTCCATATACCGCTTCAAAAGGATTCATGCAGGTAGTTGTATGGTATGAAGTGTTGTACCACCATTCAGCTAGTGGTAACCATTGATCCCACTAAGTTTTCCTTTTTGATGCAAAACACCTTAAATATGTTTCCAAACACTTGTTGACAATTTCAGTTTGACCATCAGTCTGGGGATTAAATTGTGTTGAGATGCAATTGGGTGCCTTGTATCTTGAACAGTTCTTGCCAAAAATTGTTGGTGAAATTTGGGTCACGATCAGAGGCAATGGAGTGTGGCATGCCATGAAGCTTGAAGACCTGATCCATGAAAATTTGAGCGACATTGGATGATGTCAATGGGTATTGAAGAGCATAGAAATGAGCATACTTGGAAATACGATCAACTACCACCATGATGACTAATTTATTGCCCGATTTATGTAAGCCTACAATAAAATCCATAGAGATATCCCTCCAAATAGAAGGTGGAATTAGAAGTGGTTGTAGTGTGTCAGGAGATTTGAATGTTTCACCCTTGTCGTGTTGACACACATCACATTCAACCACAAAATTAAGAACGCCATGTTTCATACCATCCCAGAAAAAAAAATGTTTGACCCTGTGATAGGTTTTGGTAAACCCAAAGTTCCCCACTGTGGGTGTAGCATGAAGCTCAAAAAGTATCATGGATTTAAGTTTTGACTATTTACTTAAATAAAAATGGCCTTTGTATCGAATCACATCATTGATCCAAGAGTACCCTGGAGAAACTGGAGAATTGGACTGCAATTGTTGTATCAGATGTGAACATTTGGGATTGTGTAGCCATTCCCGATGAACAACTTGGATCCAATATGGTACAATGAAGGAGAGAGAGAAAAGGGACCCTTCATCTTCATATTTTCTATAAAGTGCATCAGCAACCACATTGTTTTTACCTTTCTTGTAAACGATCTCATATTCATATCCAAAGAGCTTAGCCACCCATTTTTTTTCTTTGGGGAAGAAATGCGTTGTTTCGGAAAATTCTTGAGGCTTTGATGATCTATATTAATTTGGAAGTGTTTCCCTAATAGATAAGGGCACCAAAGATACACGACATGCATAATAACCAATATTTCCTTTTAATATATTGATTTGCCTGAATTGCGTTCGGACAGTTGTTTGTTGGTAAAGGCCAAAGGTCGACCCTCTTGCATAAGGGTAGCTCCAATTCCTTTCCTAGAAGCATCACATTCCAGGACAAAGGTCTTTGTGAAATCAGGAAGGGTCAGGACTGGAGTGGTACACATGGCCATCTTCAAGGTTTGAAAATCCTGAGCAGTTGTTGGAGCCCAAGTGAAAGAATTATTTTTAAGGAGTGCAGTGAGAGGTGCCACAATTTTTCCATAATTCTTCACAAGCTTTTGATAATAACTTGTTAAACCCATAAATCCACGCAATCTCTCGAGAGTATTGGGGTGAGGCCAATCTTTCATAGCTTCAATCCTTTTAGGATCCACCCTGACGTCGACCTTGCCAACAAGATGACATGCCAAATGGGTAGAATTCATGAAGAAATTTACTTTTGTTATTAAGTATATTAGTGGAAGAACTAAAAAAGTTGCATATTCTTTGAGTAGGAGATGTTTAATCTTCCAGACATTCCAAGTGGAGACATCGGGATTTGAACACCTCAAAGAGATGTATAAAGAAGACCTGGATTTGAAGGAATTGTATGAAGCATGTGAGAAACCTTTTGTAAGAGACATAAATCAATGGATGGAGTATTTGATCCAACACAAACTGTTATTCAAGGGAATTCAATTGTGTATCTTGCAATTCTCAAAGAGGGACACTTTTCTAAAGGAGAAACATAATGGAGGATTGGTTGGACATTTTGGCCATGATAAAATGTATGCATAGTTGAGTTATTCATACTATTGGCCATGAATGAGGTATGATGTGAAGAATTTCATGGACAGATGCAGAATCTACCAGTATTCTAAAGGAAAGCAATAGAACACTGGATTGTATCTACCATTTCCTATTCCAGATAGGTCTTGGGATGCTATAAGTATGGATTTTGTTCTGGGATTGCCAAGAACCCAAAGAGGGAGTGATTAAATCTTTGTGGTGGTTGATAGAATTTTTAAGATGGCACATTTCATACCGTGTCACAAAACGAGTGATGTTACTCACATAGAAAATTTGTTTTTCAAGGAGATTGTGAGATTGCATGGGTTACCCAAGAGTATAGTTTCAAACAGATATACTAAATTTGTGGGACAGTTTTGGAGGACCTTGTGGAATAAGTTGGGACAAGTTTGTATTTCAGTTCATCATATCATCCGCAGATCGATGGATAGACTGAGGTAGTGAATCGAAGTTTAGGGAATCTATTAATTATTTTGATCATTGAACATAACAGTCAGTGGGATCAAATTCTACCACAAGAAGAATTTGCATATAACGACTCACTGAATAGGAGTACTAGTAAGAGTTCATACCAGATTGTATATGGGATGCATCCAAGATGAATTTTTGAATTGAGAGATTTGGTATGAGATGAATTTTGAGGTGTAGGAGCAGAGGACTTTGTTGTAGAAATGCAGAAGTTGCATGATCAGATCAAAGGACAACTACAGAATAGCAGCCAGAAATATAAGAACATAGTATATAGAGGAGAAAAGAGGTGAATTTTGAAATTGGAGATCAAGTCTTAGAACCCCTGAGGAAGGAAATATTTCCAACAAGGAAATGTGACAAGTTGAAGATGAAGAATATAGGACCTTGTAAGACCCTCACAAATTCGCTACAAATGCTTATGAGATTGAAATTCCAGAGGACATTGGAATATCACCAATATTCAATGTAGAAGACTTATACCTTTATAGGATGGATGATACAAAAGGGATAGATTATAGAGAGGAGATTTGGTGGAAGCGATAGATGCACATAGAATAGAAGCCACAGATAGAGAAGATTTTGGACCAGAGGATTGCTAAAAATACCAAGAGAAAAAATTATTATGAGTATCTGGTTAAGTGAAAGATCATCCAGCAGAAGATACCAGTTGGATAACTAAGATTGATATCCAGAAGCATGGAAATACATTGGAAGAGCTCATGGACATGAGTCCATGAATATTTTTGTCCAGAGGAGTATGATGCAGAAGAATCACCATCAACATTCAATGAAGTCAAGTGGAGGACAACTCAGCATCCAACACATGCATTCAAAGTGGATTTGGATTCCAAGGAGATCACGTCACTTTAATGTTTTGAAAATATTGTAATAAAGTCTCGTAAGATTTTGAGGCAAGAGTCATTGTAAAAAATGCAGGAGATTGTAATTTCTTTAATGCCCAAAGGTTTGTATAGATTTGGAGAATCGACTCATATCTATACTATAAATTATCATTAATTTGTAATAATATTAGTGGTAGAATGCTCTAATTATGATGTGAAATCACTAGAGTAGTCAGAAGGAAGGCTCGATAACCCCCTCCATGTATAATTGTAATATTCCAGATATAAAAACTATGAAGAACAAAAATAAATAGCTAGAAATGGGAGATGAACAACAATATGACCAGAACCACACCACAATAATACCAAAATGATACCAGAATAATACTAGGAAGAGCACTTTGATTACTGAGAGAAATGTTTTCTTGCCTCTTCAAGGGGGAAACCGCCAGTAGAGAAGAACTCTATTACAATAATATCCAAGAAAAATGTTCTCATACCCTCGACTCCTATTTA
Organism: Picea sitchensis; assembly: GCA_010110895.2. Taxonomy (NCBI): domain Eukaryota; kingdom Viridiplantae; phylum Streptophyta; class Pinopsida; order Pinales; family Pinaceae; genus Picea; species Picea sitchensis. The sequence goes on from SNQJ01S0101298.1 coordinate 42,683, forward strand.
TACTAAATATTTCTATAAAAAGAACCATCTAGAGGAAGATCCTTCTAGAAGAGGAAGCTTCTATTAGGTCTTATTACATTGGGCCTTATTAATATTGACATTTATTACATGGAAATATAGTATTCTACCTACATGATGGGTTAGGTCCTTGACATTTCCTCCCCCCTTAAAAATCTTCTTGTCCTCAAGGCTTAATATGGGGAAATTACTACAGAATGGTGGATGGTTCCCAAGTGGCATCTGCTGGAGTTGTATCTTTCCATTGGACTAACACTTCCTTGATAGTTAGCTAATGAAGACAATGATAACTCTGGTCCAAAACTTCTTGTGGTTGTAGCCAAATGGATCCTTCTTCATCAAACTTGGGAAGGTTGGTTTGAGTTTGGAACTTAGTTCCAATCACCTTCTTTAAGAAGGAAACATGAAAAACAGGATGGAGCTTAGAATGACTGGGAAAAT
>SNQJ01S0101302.1:9196-21738 GCA_010110895.2 Picea sitchensis
ACATTATTATCCATTCATCTAAACCTAGTATTCATTTATTAATCAAACTATGCATGCATGTTGTCATAATAAAACTTAACCATTCATTATTTAACTGATAAATAACATAACAGTAACAAAACCATTCATGAAACATAAACATAGTATATTTATCTTGGTTCACCCCCCTAGGGATACATCCAAAAACATCTATATCTTCTTCTCTTTTATTCATCATTATTCAAAATCTAGTTTGCATGCATTAAATTCTTCAAGATTAAAATTAAAAAGGAGGATAACTACCCTCCATGAGGTAGACTAGACCACACTAGGCTCCAAAACCTATGACCTAACACTAAAAAACTAGCTTAGTCACACCAAAAATATATCTCTTTTTCCAACTTGCCAATGAACCACCTCTCCTAGACCTCCTAGTCCTTTATTTATACTATTCTATTGGCTTATAGCCATTAAATTCATGTCCAAAACCATAATCCTAACATGGCTAGGATTTTCTACATGTGCACCATGATGCTTTTCCTCCATCTTCCACATGATTATTTTCCTTCTTTTTCTTCCTACTTCTTTTCTTCCATCTTTTCCATGCTACTTTTCTGCCACATATGGCGTCAACTCCAAAAATAGGATTCTCTTTCCCAAAATAGGCCTACGCCCAAAAATAGGTTTTCTTCCAAAATAGGCTTGTGCCAACAGTGGATAACAAATGTGTGATTAAGATCCACTTTTATTTCCTGCATGTATGACTACCCAACCATGGGTTTATGTGCATAACGACAAATATCTATAGCATAAAGACGTCAGAATACGTCTCTACCTTGAAAATATGTATCCCACAAATATTTCCCTGGAAAGAGATTTGATACCACTTGCAATATTCCTAATACAATATATTATGCAGAACATAAAATATCTAGTAGGCAATGACAAAATAATAGTGATATATCTAGAAAAATAATAGAAGAACACTGGAATAACACCAGAATAATCACTAGGAAGAGAAAATTTATTATGATAGAAATGTTCACTTTCCTTTTCAAGGGGGAAAGCTCCATCAGAGAAAATCTCTATTACAATAATCTCCAATACAAGATATCCAATGCCTCCTACTCTTATTTATACAAATTCTACCTTCTAAGGAAACTTCTAGAGGAAGATATTTCTAGAAGCAAAATCTTATATTAGGTCTTCTTACATTGACTTATTCTTATTTATTTATTAGGAATTATTAACCAACATTGGCCTTTATTAATAGAAAAAATATCCTACTAACTAATGACCCATGGAGAGGGGTTAGCATTGGATCCTAACACCTGCACCTAGTGTTCAATGTGGACCTCCTTCGACCATACTTCCCACCATTATTGGACACCTCAGAGATCACAAAGGAGGTGAAACTGACATAGCTCAACCCTGACTACATGGAACAATAAACGCTCGATCATATCAGGGAAACTCATCTTAAGGGAACTTTCCAACAGAATATCCAACTTTATTAGGTTGTCAAATGAGGGAAACTCCTGCACCAAGGCAAGTGGCTCACTGGGGGCCCAGTTCAACAGAAGTTTCCCCATATGATGGGGGAAATCAATGCAATGTATAAAATTGATTCCTAAGTAAGGATGACTAATCCAGAATGATATCAATGGCCTTTCACCTATTCACTAGCTCAAATAATAATTTTCCATTTTGGCAGTTTATTTATAGTTTTTCGGGTCCCAAAGTTTTGGCGTCATTTTGAGGCCCTAAACAATATTTTTTGGCTCAAAAACACATAACATGTAAGTAAAATAAAATTATAGGCACAATTGAATATTCACTCCTAGGTTGTAGCTTTCCAGTGGTGTATCAAGCACCCCAAATGAAGATCGTATGCAAACCTTATGCCCTCGAGAAGTTGACGTATCAACTACCCCCATCGGGGCCCACAAACCTTTTGGTGTTTGACCTCCTTCGGTTAGGGTTTTGGATGTTTAGGGTTTTCTCATTTATGTTTTCTTTTAAATATATATTTGGAGACGCATTGTACTCATATTCTTACGAATGAGCGTAGTCGTCACATTTCTTCTCAAAGATAAACTACCACCATTCAAGAAAGTTTGTTTCAATCTCCATTTATATAGTTTTAGCATATTCCCTTTATTAATAGAAGTCAATTTTTACTATAACTCTCTATATTTTTTTGTTATACATATGTATTTCATTCTATTACATTTATAAATATGGATCAACATCAGCGAGATGTACCTTTTCATGTACCAATATCATCAAGATGTGTCTCAAAATGTACCAACATCACCAAAAACATAACCCTAAAAACAAGCATATATATATACATATACATATATATATATATATATATATATATATATATATCTTTAACTCTGTAACATAATTGAATACATCATCATACCTTGTTCATACTTCAACAACCTAGAACAAGCATCTCTCTCAAATCTGTCTTAGCCTTGCTACCTCATATTCACCAATAGATCAAGTTTTCACTAGATAGACAATCATTGAACTTGTGTGTAAAAATGAGAGACTCTTGATGTATATTTATACTTTTCAAGTGACTTCTTTTGAGGATAACTTGTAACTATTTTACCCCTTTTCCTAATTTTATGGTCAACTCATTATTTCTTGTTACAATTGTTTTACCCTTTAATTAATAATTGTTTTAACATTTTTCTTGATTTTAGGGTCAACTCATTATTTCTTTTTATAACGATTTTACCCTTTCATTAATACTTGTTTTACCTTTTTCCTAATTTTAGGGTCAACTCATTATTTCTTGTTACAATTTTTTTACCCTTGTAACTTTTTGTTGCAACCGTTGAGGGACTTAACTTTTAGGGTCAACTCATTATTTCTTGTTACAATTGTTTTACCCTTGTAAATTCTTGTTGCAACTGTTTAGGGACTTCTTAACCATTCTTTGCAGATTTCAACTTTATGAGGACATAACTCCTCAACTAAGAGGAACCATGTGGCATGCCACCTACCATTGTAAACAACATGACGAGGACTATCCATCTACGAGGGTTTTTTATGCACTTTCAATGTTCTTCATCCTTTTTTTCCTCAACTAACTTTTGGCTCCATGACCACACTGTCGGGGCTTATCAACCACTTAGCCATATTTCCAGGGCCTCTTCTAGGGTTGAATAGGGTTGACATCAATGAAAACCTACTTATATACAATATAGATAAAGAGTACGGAAGGAATGACACACTCCCTCTTGGGAAGTATGATTCTGGAAGGGAAATTCGACCTGTTTTGTCAATCTGAGTTTGGCATAAAGTTTCGAGTGGGAATAGAGGATTATCTCCATAACTAGGACAAAAAGAGTCCAGTAAACTAGATTCCTCTAGGGTCACGTGACTTCCCGATCCATATTGGTGACGATGAAGGAACAATTGATGTACCAGAACTGAGCGAGAAGATGGGCCACCAGATTGAAAATCCTAGAACTTCCTGTGTTTGAATTGCGTTTATTTCTCTTTTTTCTGGAAATATAGTTTATGGAAGATTAAACTTATTTTGACTATGGTTCTTATAAGTTACCAGGCCTTACAGGTCTTAGGCTCTATGATGATAGATAAGAATGATCTATTTTGTTATGAATAAGAACATATTTAGTTGGTCCGGGTTCATAGAGTAAGCTATCAAACTCAACTTTTGATGATGAGTTGTGAGGGTTATGGTTTCCATTTTGAAAAACCCTCACCTCCTATAATGTATATTTACTATCTATATTTAGTAACAAAATGACTTTGTTTTGGTTTAATTTTTTTTATCTCAACATAATTATATTGTTAATATTAGTTGGTAGTATTAATATATTAATAATTAAACTATAATAAAATATATTAATCTTGTATATATTAATAATAATATAGAAATATAAAGTATGTCAGCATTATATTAAAAGGATAACTAGAACAACCACTACAATAAAATGGAACTTATATCAATATTGTTAATATGTTATGTTAAAAATAGGTTATTTTATATATTAAAAAAAATTTCAATTTCTTATATTAGGAAGTAATTTAGTATTATAAAATTTCAAAATACAACACACAAGGAAAATGGAATACTCCTACAAGTATAGATGTTTTTGGGCGGATTCATCATTAAGATTGCTCAACACCTGCATGAATGAAAACACATACCTTATATTTTTGTTTAAAATAAGACACCATTGTTAGAAAGAATCAAATTTGACATAATTATTCATAATTTATATGAATAAGAAGTTGTATATTCGGAAAGGTAATTCAATTTACTATGTTTAATATTCTTACACCATATCAAATTCGTATAAAAGTACCTTGAATAATCCCTCCAAGTTAACATATTTGTTTTTTCTAGGTTTTGAATTGCCACTAGCGTGTCATGAGATACATCATTAGCTTTCACTCATCCATATGTGAAGTAAATAATCAGCGAGTGTATTTTTTTCATAGTGATTTCTACCTAATGTTGTGTTTCAGAAGAGAAATGGGATCCAAACCTCCTTCAATAATGACCAGTCCAAATATTTGTAAGTCTAATTAGTATAATGATTAAAAAAAAACTAGTCAAATGTAAATGTATTATACCATTCTCATAGCTACTTGAACTTACTTCACAAACATGACATGCCTTACTAATTTTCAACTATCATTTTCATTAGTTTGGTTTTTTCTAGAAAGGTTGTGCCCTAAAAATATGTTTTAACGGTCATTTCTGATGAGTTGGGAAGAATTGGTTGGCATCTGAAATCTTTTATTGTAAGGTTTATAAATAAGAATACTTTCAGAGGCCAAATCGCTTTAATCCTATGATTGGAAAGGTGAAAAATATGAGAATTACCATATTTTAATCCTCAATTATATTTTTAAATCAAAACAAGAATGAAGATGAAAAATAAAAATAGTGCGTCATTGGGTGGAGATCTGATACACAAATTTTCTTTTACTTTGAGATTGATTATTCATATTTAGGATTGAAACATTTATCTTCATTGCATGTATTCAAATAGGGAATCGAATACATATGTTGTATAATGCATGTATTCATATGAAGGATCAAATCCATTTGTTGCATAATGACATGCATAATATCTAGTCAGCACAGAAAAGAAACCAAACCATTAGATGCAGGCAGTGGTTGAGGTATATGATTCTTGCATGTGAATAAAGAGAAATACTCAAACCATGATTTTGATAAAATATATATACCCAATGCAAAACTGAATAGAGGAAAAATGAAATTTTGGAACCTTATTGTACCTTATTACTAGTTGAAATATAAATTTCAGAACCTTATTGTACCTTATTACTAGTTGTACTCAGATAAGAGTGCATAGCATATTGTTAGTGAGTGATTAAATAACCCTAACTATTATTCCCCATCCCCCTGAAAATTTTGAAAGGTCACTCAAACTTGGCATCAAACATGCATCCAACTTAACCATGTGTGGGTTTCATGCATTAATTGAAACATAGGACATGACATCCATCATGACCACACATGCATGCTTCACATCCATAAAAACTTGTCCAAAAAGAGTTGTACACATATTAATCCTTCCTAATCAGCTAACATGAAAATCAGTGGTTAGGGAATTAATTTCTTACTCATATTAAGTTAATGTGAAAAAGTAAACAAGGAAACATAGGAAATCATAAATGCAAGGAATGTAAGAACATTAAAGATCATTCATCGATTTGGGATGATGAAGAATAATATGCCAACATATTTAATAGTTCAACATAATAGTAGAATGTTTAATTAAAAGGTTGATTAATCCATCAATTCCAATATTGGGACGTCTGTCAGTGTAATTATCATCCTTTGTGGTGACAAATTTTGGTGTAGGGGTAGGTTCTCCTAGAGAAACTTTCTTATCCTCTCTTATCACATATAGTAGCTCCAATGTCTTCTGGGATGACAAAGGTTAGATGAGTTCCCACTGAGCATCGGGAATGGGCATGCATGGAAACTTGTGGTGCTAGTAATTAAGTGTCAGAGAGGAAAAATACTTCCCGTGCACTTCTTCATTGACCAGTACAACATATTAACTTCCACATTCCAAAATAGATGTCAGTTATACATAAAGTCATAGTAAAAATAAAATAGAACACATAGGGATTAAATATATTAAACTTACGAGAAAATGACGAGAGCAGTATAAAACCTCATGTTGCAAGATGAAAATGAAAGAAAATCCCACAAATCCCATTTCATCCTTTTTCACATATTAATCAAGGAAAAACAAAAAATTTGAATGAAACAAATTAACAACCAAATGCGAATTATAGTACTATGTATTCCAATAAAATGAATTTAATGTATCAATTCTAAAATAGTAGAGACGACTCAGCTGTACTAATTCCAATCAAATGGATAATGCAATAGCCAAAATATACCTTCAAAATAGTATGATCTTGACTCATTAATTGTGTGTGGGTATGTCTACCCGTAACGACATTGAAACTTAAATAGGAATATGAAAATTGGATCCAATGGCTCACCTTAAGAGCCTCTATATAAAAATTTGTAGCAGTTGACAGTCTGATCCCCTATTGTTTTGCATCATGAACTTTCGGGGTCGTTTTGAGGCCCTAAATGATGTTTTTTGTGGCCTGATAGTGCCTGTTATTTCTACAAATGAATATGATAGGATAAATTTGATATGTAATCCTTAGCAATACATTTCCAATGGTGTATCGAGCACTCCAAACATAGATCATATGAAAAATTTATGCTCTTGGGAAGTTGACGTATCAACTATCCCCATCGAGGGCTACAAACCTTTTGGAGTTTCACCTCTTGGTGTTAGGGTTTTGGATTTTTAGGGTTTTATCATTCATTTTTTATGTTAAAAATTCCTTTGGAGACTCATTTTACTCATCTTCTTACTAATGAGTGTAGTCGTCACATCTCTTCTTAGAGATAAGTTTTCAAAATTCAAGCAAGTTTATTCCAATATGCAATTTTTACAGTTTCATCATATTCTCTTTATTAATAGAATTCAAGTTTTATTGTATCTCTGTGTATTTATTTGTTATGAATATGTATTTAATTTTTTTCCATTTATAAATCTAGATCAATGGTATTAGAGTGGTCTTCTCTTTATTTGTTTCTTTGTGCATGTCCCCAACGCGGTCAGGGTACAAGGAATTGGGACTTGATGTAGTTGATCCCTTATAGTACCATACTCGCCGACCCTGATGACATCCCATGGGGGAAGAATAGAGGGACAAAGGAGCATGCGATCCTTTTAAACTATTGATCAAGGAATCCATCACGCGACAAAGGAACAAGATGATGGATAATTGTGCACAAATCCTTCGATGACTGCCAACAGGTGACACATATTCATCAAGCGACCACTTTGGAGGTGCCACCCCCTTCAAGGTACAAGTGGATTTTGATATTCATTTATTTGAAGGTTATATAGATGTGAATGTCGTAGATAAAATGTTGAATCTACTCGAATGGTGTTTTCCGGTCCATAATTTTCACGATAGAGAAAATATTACATTTGGGCTCCTTACTTTCGTCTCCCTTGTCAAGGATTGGTGGGAGACTTATTGCGAGAAAACGTCCACTGAGGAATATGAAATATTTTTGGTCGCAACCACTTAGGATTATTTCAGGGATGTTATTAGGTAACAATACTACCCTTTTGGAAGCCATGAGGATCGGTATATGAGATGGACCACCCTGCAAAAGGAAAGCGACAAGACAATATATGAGTTCACAAATATTTTCCATACCTTGCACAACAATATGGGTATCAAAGAATCTCAATGACACGTGGTGCTCAAGTACCACATCCGTCTGGATAGATACATACAAAAAGAAATGGAGTTTCTGGACATCTCACCATCGGGCACGAATTATCGATATGCTATCAAAATTGAGTATAAATTTAAACATAAGAAGCAAGAGTTTGGATATGCGAATTCATCATAGTAGAAGTAGGGAAAAGGCGGCCCCAACACACAGAAAAAAGTAAAAATAAAGGATGGACCCCCTTAGCACAACCATTCGAAGCCACAAACAAAGAAGGGTACTAAGAAGATGAATAAAGACATTGGGAAGTGGTGTCAATTCCATAAAATTCCCTGGCATAACACTGATGAGTGTCACTCGAAGAAATCATTGGTGATCGAGCTAAAAGCCTCAGAGTCAGAGGTAGGTTCGGACTCTAAATTAGATCTAGACAAGTGGAAGTAGATAATTTATGTAGAAACCAATGCCACTATCGATATCACTAAGGTCCAACCAAGTGCACCATAATAATCAGATGAAGGTGAGTTCCTTTTTCACTCATAGATGTGGGTGAAGGGGATTATGTTTCATTTCATTGTCGATAGCGAAAGAAAAAAGATCCAATCTAAACAATGGTCGTCATTTGCTTGGGCCTAACGCTGACACCACATGCATAACTCTACACCATCAAGTGGCTCCTCCAAGGAAGATATATCCGCGTCATCCAAATGTGTGTCCTGCCCTACGACATCAATCCCTTCAAGGATAAGGTATTGTGTGATAATTCCCCCCTTAAATTTTGGGACGTTCTTTTAGGCCAACCATACTTGTCGTAATGCCATTATTTATATGAGTCTATAACTCATAATGTTATTATTACTTTGGGTATACAAATGTACATGATACCATAAGTATCTCCGCCTACCACCATTTCTTTGATCTCTACTAAGAAATGCAAGAAGGTCATTTCCCAGACCAGAAAATTTGTCTTCTTTAAGATTCTCTCTCAAGGTGAATAGAAGGTCACTTCCACATCCATGGATTCTACACAAAGCCTCTCCATGTAACATAAAAAAGTGGACAAGGTCATGGAAGAATATAAAGACATATTCTCCCCATCCACTGGGGTACCATTTCACTGTCAATTCAAACATTCAATCGATCTAACCCCTCATGCACCACTACCGAATGGGCCAGTATATCACCTCTCTCTAATGGAAAATGAGGAAATCAAGCATCATTTCGAGGAGTTGATTCGAAAGGGTCACATATGACCAATATCCTCACCCTGTGGATACCTAATTGTACTCATGCAGAATAAATATGGGACCGGGTGAATCTGTATTGAATACAGGTCCCTAAACAAAATCATAGTCAGAGATAAATACCCAATTCCTCAAATTGATGACCTTATTGACCAGTTCAAAGGGGTGAATTAATTTAGTATTATTGATCTAAAGTCCAGCTACCACCAGGTCCCAATAAAATAGACTGATGTATGGAATATTTCTTTCAAGTACAATGAAGGTCTTTTCGAATGCCTAGTCATGCTCCTTGGTTTAAATAATTCTCCAACAACTTTCATGAGGTTAATGGGAGATATATTGTGACCCTTCACTAATTCTTTTGTGNAGACTGATGTATGGAATATTTCTTTCAAGTACAATGAAGGTCTTTTCGAATGCCTAGTCATGCTCCTTGGTTTAAATAATTCTCCAACAACTTTCATGAGGTTAATGGGAGATATATTGTGACCCTTCACTAATTCTTTTGTGGTGGTAAATTTCTATGAGATACTCATCTTCAAGAAGTCTTGGGAGAAACACTTGTAGCATATTCAATGGGTCCTTCACACTCTACAACAACACAAGTTGTATTCTAACTTGGAAAAATTCTTCTTCGACGTCAACAATGTCCAATACTTAGGATACATTGTTGATGAGCATGGTGTGCATGTGGATCCAACCAATATCTAAGTCATTCGTGATTATTTAGCCCCGACTACACTGACCGAGATTCATATATTTTTAGGACTTTCCAACTTCTATCATAGGTTTGTGTTGGGATTCTCCCATATTGCATGGGCCCTCATACAAGTGACCAAGGGTGGTGTCAAGGAAAATTTCATGTGGGGGAAGTCACAACAATAAGCATTCGATGATATGAAACAACAATTTTTCTCAACTACAATACTCTTCTTACATGATCTGCATCAACCTTTCGAGATTGAGACTGATACCTCAGACTATGTTATAGGCACAATTATCACTCAACATGGTCATCCAATGGCATATAATAGTGAGACATCAACATATGTCATACGCAAATACCCCACATATGACAAAGAAATGTATTGCATTGTACAAGCCTACCGCCAATGGAAGAATTACATTCTTGGGAAGGAGATAATCATCCACATTGATCACAAGCCTTTGCAATTCATATAGACGCAAGGCAAATTGCATAACAACCTCCATCAAGAAGTGGTCCATATACTTGCAACAATTTCATATCAACATCAAATATAAGACATGGAGCACCAATCATGTCGCTGACAGCCTCGGTTTACCTCCAATTTTCTCCCTCACCATGGTGCTCCACTCTTGTAGACACGATGACTCCAAGTGGCCCCAAATCTACAAGATCCATCCTAACTTCGCTATCACATACTAGTTGTTGGGTACTAGAGAAACTATCATTGACGTATTTATTTTTTCTACGTGTGTATCTCATTTCATTCCATTTATAAAACCATATCAACATCACCAAGATGTACCTTATCATGCACCATTATCATCAACATGTGTCTCAACATGTACCAACATCACCAAGACATGCATGAATCATGTACCATAACATCACCAAAAAGATAACCCTCAAAACAAGCATATAGACATACCTTTAACCCTGCAATAGACTTGACTATATCATCATACCTTTCTCAGACTTCAACAACCTAGAACAAGAATCTCTCTCAAATATGTCTTAGCCTCACTACCATAGATTTTCCAATACATCAATTTTTCACTAGATAGATAATCAATAAACTTGTGTGTAAAAATGAGAGACTCTTGATGTGTATTTATACTTTTCAAGTGACTTCTCCTTGGTATAACTTGTAACTATTTTACCCTTTTTCTGGATTTTATGGTCAACTCATTATTTCTTGTTATAATTGTTTTACCCTTTGATTAATAACCATTTTACCCTTTTTTTTCTGATTCTAAGGTCAACTCATTATTTATTGTTACAATTGTTTTACCCTTGTAACTTCTTGTTGCAACTGTTTAGGGACTTCTTAACTTTTAGGGTCAACTCATTGTTTCTTGTTACAATCGTTCTACCCTTGTAAACTATTGTTGCAACCAATTAGGGACTTCTTAACCATTCTTCGGGGATTTCAACTTTATGAGGACATAACTCCTCAACTATGAGGAACCACATGGTGTACCACCTACCGTTGGAAACAACATAATGAGGATTATTCATCTACAAGGGTTTTATATGCACTTTCAATTTCCTTCATCCACTCTTTCCTCAACTAAATTTTGGCTCCATGACCACACCATCGGGGCTTCACAACCACGTAGCCATATTTCTAGGCTGCATAGAGTAATCTTTGAAACTCCTTAACTTTTGATGATGAGCGGTGAGGGTTCTAGTTTCCATTTTGACAGAACCTCACCACCTAGAATATATTTTTACTATCTATATTTAGTAGAATGACTGTTTTTAGATTTTTCTTTTTTTTATCTCAACATAATTATATTGTTATTATTAGTTATTGTTATTATTAGTTATTATTATTAATATATTAATAAATATATTAATCATTAATCATAATATGTATTAATAATAATAAATATAAAGTATGTGAACATATCTTAAGGATAACTAGCAGTGACCACAATCAAAATGGAAACATATCAACCAATGATATGTTATGTTAAAAAATAGGTTATTTAATATATTAAGAAATAAAATTTCCAATTTCTTATCTTTAAGACTAGGTTTAAAAAAAAAAAATGAATTGAAACCAACTTAATATACAATTCAACAGTCTATAATTCCATGCTAGTGTAATGAGGAAATAAAATTTAATGTTTACTCCTTTCATCTCACCATGCCTTGGTTACTTTCATAACACACATTTTTTTTATGCATTATTTTTATAACTATATATACAAACTGCATTGAGAACATGGACGATCATAGCATCTACTCTGGCACTTTTTTATTATATATATATATGCAAGGATACTAGAGTCTTTCTCTTCTCGTCGTATATAGAGAAGGACGAGACCAATACACACTTTCATTCATATATATTAGATGATAAGTAGATACATATATAGAATCTAGTTATTAGGAATCCAGAGAATGTGGCCATCGGGTCTGAAGTGGAAACTAGATGCACCATTGGGCTTGACATTGAGCACCTTGAGGGCCACATGTTGAGGAATACACCCACTTGTGTATGTGTGACACACCCCAACTACCTCTCCACTACAACCATATTCTCCCTTTAGAGACACCAGTGTGGTGGTGGTGTGTTGAGTTTCATGGCAATAGTAGACAACATATGCATATGCCTTCCTGTGACAAACCAAAAAAACACTGACTTTAAACTAGATTTTCTTTGGAAATGAATTCTAGTGATATTATATCACTGAGACTCATCCTTTCATGATACTTTCGGTTTAATCCAGGTGGATATCGGTGGCCACCCACCTATTCCAACTAGCTCATTTTGGCAGTTTTGTTTCTAGTTTTC
>SNQJ01S0101303.1:2284-13829 GCA_010110895.2 Picea sitchensis
GAATCATGACAATATGTATATCAGTGCTTATGAAGTAAAGTGCAACATAGTATCGTTGGAAAAGAAATGTTCATAAATGGTAAATGAGACGAAAAATGGAATGATGGTAGTGGAAAAGTGGAGTGATGATAGTGAATAAAGTCTCATACGCCCCAACTTAACTTGTTGCATGTCCTCATGCAACATGGCATAAGTTGTAGAAGTGAAAAAGGAAACGGAACTTAATGAGGGAATTGTCCAAATTATTCATTGCTAGCAGTTGAGGAATTACATGATTAAAGTTTAGAAAATAACATACCTCCACTTACCCAAAATGATGATGAACTATGCAATAGGAATATGGCTGATGCGTCTGCTAGAGCATGGAAGATGTCATTATTGGAGGATCATGTGAAAAGTGACTGATGTTGTAGCTACGACTGTTGTCTACTGGATGAGAGAATGTGAAGTGGAGGAAGTTGAATTGATGTTGAATGAATCATGGAAAAGAGAAAGTATGAAAGTGGAACTGTGGTAGTCTCATATGGCTGAAGTCATGCTGTTGTAACTGTTGATAGAGTCATGAAAAGTGTATAGTCTTTACCTGCTGCTAAACCTAATGGTACAATTCTAATCATGTGAATGAATGTGTCGATGTCGAGCATGAAAATAAGTCATTGGATTACCGACCAATGATGAATGTCATTAACCAATGCGAGGCAACTCACCATTGATGTCAATGAGTGGAAAGGTACCCAAGTACATCTTGCGAAGTGTGAATGAATGAGATGAGGTCGAACCACTTGCAAGATCTAGTGATCAAGGGACATTGATGTATTCCCATGATTTTCAGCAAGAGAACTTGCCATTAAGGCATGCAAGCCTGCAAGTACTCAAAATGGACTCTAGTCTATATCCCAGATAAGGTATTAAGGTCGATGGGGCAAGACTTGTTGAAAGGGGGGCCTTAAGGAATCCCACATCAGTCAACATGAGTTCATATAAAAAGATTGGTAGGACTATAAATGAAAAGATCTCAATAGTAACAGTGTTTATGGCAAGGCAATGTAGTCAGGGAAAGGGAGTTGGATAGTTTTATTGACAAGGCAAGATGAACTGAAAAAGATAAAGAGATGTATGTGACTCAGAAAGATAGGCATGTGCGAAGTCATGAAGAATAAGTAAATGGAATATGGGCTTCAACACAGGGATGAACAAGCCTCTTTGAAGGAGAAATGTGCGGAAGGGATTCATGGCACGAATGGTTTTATGAATGGGTTTATGTGTAACTGCAAATGCCATGATGTGTAAGACATGAATCAGCTCCTTCAAGCTGTCAATACGACATGTTTCTTTTTGAAAAGTTTTGTGATCTTTGAAAATCACTTTAGTAGCAAGATGCGATCGAGCGTGCGCCTGAAAAAAAAAACTTAGTACAAATCCTGCATGAAAACTTGTGAGATGTTCGAAGAAAAACACAACATGCAGAAAGAAGGACAAATGCGACAAAGTAAATAAAATGTGTTTTATACCTCCTGTCGTGGGCGTTGCACGCGTACTTGTGTAATTGTTGAATGCTTGCTTAGCGTAGAAGCACAAAAACATGTTTCCATTTGTTTTCAAGAATTTATAAAAAAGGTCCATTTTTTATTTGTTTTGTTATTGTTTTTATTTTTATAATTTGTTTTTATCTTTTATGTTATTTTTCTATTATTTTTATGTGTTACCTAAGATTTTAAATATTATATACATAGATATATATATTTTTGTTTTATAAATTTTTATAATAAAACAAAAGAAAATCAAGCCAAATTGTTTTAAAACAAAATTTTATAATAAAACAAACAACAATTTTTATTTTTTTTATTTTTAATGCAAATAAGAATGAAACTATATTTTTATAATAATGAAAATAAGAATGAAACTATTTGAAACCAATGTTTATAATAAAATAAACAATTATATATATATATATATATATATATATATATATATAGTTAATAGTAAAACATAAAAAAATAAAAATAAAGCATGCTCCATAATCACCAATCCATACATTGAGGAGTCGAACTAACATGACGGCAATGATCACCTAAAAGTTTTCTCTGCGGAATGTATCAAAGCTGGTGGTGATAATATCCAAAAATGTTTCTGCCAGACAAGCGATCTCAACCGAAGAGTCTTTTTCGGGGAAAGACCAGAGATAGAGGGATTTGGTCCATTAACCATACCAGATCCATAGCAAATGTATCCCAATCAATCCGACGTTCAAAACATTAGTGTCAATCATGGAAAACTCGAATTCATGGCTGAGAACACGTCATTTGTTAAAAACATACTCGATCATATCATTTTTAATTTTTGGGAGTGCAGCAACCTGACACGGAGGCTGACAGTTTGGAAATGATATCGCTGAGAAGATCGTTGCAAATCACATTAATATAACCAAATCAGATTTAGTCTTGCAACCTCTGGTAGAAAATTTATATATTCGGTTGGTGTTGAAGATACTACGAGGAGATAAACATAAATCTTAAAACCGGAGTTCAGAGATATGATGAGAAAAAAAAATTGATCTGCTTACCTCATTGATCCCTCTCATCATGCACTTACCTGCGCGTTCCTTTAATCATTTATTCCAGCAAGGATGTTGTAGTGTGTGCCTTCATTTCGTCCAAAATTTCCATTCAATCTGCGTACCAATCGCATGCAATTGCATTCAAAATTTTATTATTGTTATTGTTTTTAATGTAGGTTGCTACAGGGGTGTAACAACAAACTTCAGAGACGATTTTCTCACAAACTGTATATTGGATTCGGCTGGAATTTTGTGGCCAGGTTACTATAGTCCCAATATGTCTGCATGGAAAAAATTAGAGCCATCCGATGCATGGATATCGAGATATCAAAGAAATGGTTGGAAGTGATGATCCTAATTTTCTCGAAAACCATGTACTGGGTTTGGCCGAAATTTTGTGGGAAGGTTCCTATGGTCCCAATACTTCTGCACACAAAAAATCAAAGCCATCTGATGCACATATCCTAAGATATCAGAGAAATGGATGAAGGTGACTATATTGATTTTCTCGAAAATGGTGTACTAAGTTGGCTTGAACTTTACTGGGTTTTTTTATCATAACATCATGCACTTCCAATCCAAAAATCACAAGAACCTAGATCCCGGTTTGTGATATATCTTCAGTTGAATTTCTGCTTTTTTTTCTTCATAATTTGTGTTTTACTCTTTTTAATTTTTGTTTTATTGTTTTGTTTGCAGATTGAAGGATAGAGGCACAAATTTATTAATTTTTTCTTCTTTTTATGTTCTCAGAAAATAAAGAACTTTTAAAAATTCAATGAAAAACTTATTAAAAAAAATTGTGAGCAAATGGAACAAACTTATTGAAAATTGTAGACAAAAAATATATTAGGCAATTTTTTTTTTTTTTATCATCAACAATTAAAATTCTTCCTGAAATCCATTTAGTCATCCTACTTTCTGATCCTCGCGATTGCACGAAGCGCGGAGGAGAGCATACTTATTCAAAACAAATAAAAAACTTGAAAACAAAATCCTACCTACTCTATGCTAATTAGATTTAACAATTAGTTACGTGTAACTAAACTTCCAGTGGAGCCATTCACGTAACAATAGTAAAATTATGTTCTTCTTCATAATTTGTGGTTTACTCTTTTTTTTTTGTTTTATTGTTTTGTTTGAAGATTGAAGGATAGAGGCACAAATTTACATTAAATTTTTTCTTCTTTATGTTCCTCGTAGTAACAAAGAACTTTTTAAAATTCAATGAAAACTTATTAAAAAATTCTCAGGAGTAAAATGGAATAAACTTTATTGAAAATTAGACAAAAAATATATTAGGGTAATTTTTTTTTATCATCAACAATTAAAAATTAATTAAACTACATTTAGTCATCCTACTGATCCTCAAGGACAGTAACGGGGTTTGAGGGAGAGCATAACAATGACCAATAAAAATAAAAACTTGAAAACAAAATCCCACCTACTCTATGCTAATTAGATTTTACAATTAGTTACGTGTAATTAAAATTCCAGTGGAGCCATTCCCACTTAATAGTGTAAATTATGTTCATTTTCATTTTACGCATGAAAAATAGAAATTCCAAAAGAATGATTAAATGTTGAGACTGTGATTTCAATGAATAAAGACAAAAACAAAATTTATCTTAATCTAGTACTTACCTGGAATCATGTCTCAATAAGGCTTTCGTAGGTGTAATTTTTCCACTCGTGATCACATGTTGTGATCTCCTTTGATAAACCCTCCTCTCCCTCTTGTGTGCCTAATGATTCTTCATTAAATATGCAAGGTCCTTCATATGTTGATTCTTCATTCGCCCTAGGAGGAGTGAATAAGCTGGTTGATCGGGTTAAGATCTCATCTTCTAGAGAAGAGGAAATCCCAACTTCTAGGACTTAGTGAGTTGTTCCAAGCTTAAATCCATTGTTAAACCATGTTAAAAAAAGGATTCTTACAAAGACCCAAAACTGAATCTAAATGAAAAAAAAAACTGGAATAAAAGCACTCTTAATGAAATGGAAAATAATTACTCTACACAGTTGTAGAAATTAAAACATTCCTGGTAGTTGGTTAGGGAGAACATGAACAATCTCCATTCAAGTAGTTGCTAAGACCTCTAGAACCAACACATGTAGATCACACTTGCAAAAATTTAAACTAATCTCATGGAAATTGAAATTTGCAAAAATTGAAATTAGTTCTACCTAGTTGGTAGGGAGAACATGAGAAGTATCATGTCACAAGATTCTACGTCTCCCACCAATATGTCTAGATCACATCTCTGCGTAAATTGAAATTTACACCAATCCTGCGTGGAATTGAAATGTGTTCACCCCTACATGCCCTACCCATGTCACCTCGGAGTTAGGGGCATGTCTAATCACACTTGCATGAAAAAAAAAAAAAATTAAAATACCCCACGTCCCACCCATATATCACCTCAAAGTTAGGATCATGTCTATTCATAGTTGCATGAATTGAAATGAAAATAAACCACACCTCAATCCATCATGGTCGCAACGGTGCCAAAAATGTTGGGCTCTAAATATTTCATAAAAACAACCCTCTCGCGGCATCAAACTTCAAAGGTAAGTAATCGCAATGTTGCCACTTGTCACCCATAGGTTCTTACCTTCGCTTTCAATACCCAAAATTTCCAAAGATGCAAATACACCTATAAATGAACAACAATCGTAGTGGGGAACGACAGCTGTTCTATTCAAAGGAACAACACGACCTAAAAGGAACAAATAATCGCTCCATACAAAATGAACAAAGAAAAGGAACAACAATCATCCCGCTCAAAATGAATAACAAAAGGGAACAAATAATCGTAAATAAGGGGAACCACAAATAAGCAGGTATTAAATAACTAATGTTGAATTAATTGTATTGTAGTATTTTCCCAACTTATCTAATTTGTCAACACGAGGTTCGTAAATCCATGAAGCACATGAAAGTATATGCAAGATTGAAGCTAGACTAATCTAATCTAATGTTTAATCTACAACTGAAATAGAATCATTAATCTAACACACTAATCGGAATTCAATCATGAATCTAGTTGCGTAAAATGAAATTGCTCTAAGAATGGAAATTGTGTAAAGTGAAATTAATCTAGAAATGGAGAACTACATGAAGGAAAAGAAGATAAAACAAGTGAAGAGTTAAATGGCACAACAAGACATGAGAGATCCCACCAATGAAGCAATCTTACATTCAATAATCAAATCAATCTCATAAAAAGAATAAATGTGAGCATGGAAACCGAAACCATGAATCAAAGTTAAGAATCCCCTTCTTCTAATCCTAATGACTACCACACGATTACTCTAATTTTAATTACATCTTAATTGAATAATCTAATTCCTCTTCTACTTGAATAGTCTAATTGAATCCCTCATGAAGAGAGAGCACTCTTTTATACATGAGAGCCCTGAAGATAAGATAACCATCTGATTATTACAGATCCACTATTCTCTCTTATTTTCCATTATTACAAAAATATAATCCCTTTAAATCCTCACACATATCTCTCTATATCTTCGATAAGATATTCCAACCAAATCTCCATGATCTTCCTCCTTTGGAATGGGCTTGAATTATCTCCTCAAATATTGAAACGGCGGAAGCATTGAGAAGTCCCTTTGAATTAATCCTTCACATATTCCCACACACACAAAGCTCACACATATTTGAGATATATATGAAAACATCTTGATTTTCTAACATTTAATCAAAATTCCTTTTAAATACTCAAAATGAATAAAGTGGAGAACAATAAGGTGGAAACCAAGTATATTTAATATGGAAATGATATCGGAAAGGTTAATGGGGTGATGAAACGTGAAGAATGATCAAGGAAAGGTGGATGAAAATAGGACATTTGTAAGCCCCAACATACCCTGAATCCCAGTGTTTGTTGTATTGCCCTCATGCAACCATGTATGGATCTTCTTAAGAAATTTTGGCATCCGAATGTTGGCTTTGAGTAATGAAATGGATTACATGATGCATGTGAAATTTTCTTATGGTTGGATTTTGTGTGACAACCATGAATAGTAAGAATGTTGGTTCTTGTGTTAACAACATTCATTTTGTTACTTGTTCTCCGTTGTTATGATAATAATTTGCCCATATTTTGACTGAAAATGTATGCTATCAATGTGCATAAGGAAAACATCATTGAGTATAAGAAAGCCCTTTTGTTTTGTATATGTGTGAATCATGCTAATATGTATATCAATGCTTATAAAGTAAAGTGCAACATAGTATCATTCGAAAAGAAATGTTCATAAATGGTGTCGAGATGAAAAATGTAATGATGGTCGTGGAAAAATGGAGGATGATAGTGAATAAAGTCCCTGTGAATGAAATTACTCTAGGAATGAGAAATTGTATAAAGGAAATTAATCTAGAAATGGAGAACTACTTGAAGGAAAAGCAAATACAACAAGTGAAGAGTTAAATGGCACAACAACATGAGAGCTCTCACCAATGAAGTAATCTTACATTCAATAATCAAATCAATCTTCATAAAAGAATAATGAAAGCATGAAACCAAAAAACCATGAATCAAAGCTAAGAACCCCTCTCTCTTTCGAATCCTAATGACTACCATTAATGACTACTCTAATTCTAATTACATCTAAATTGAATAATCTAATTCCTCTCTACTTGAATAATCTAATTGAACTCCTCATGAAGAGAGATCACTCTTTTATATACATGAGAGCCTTGAAGATAAGATAATTCTACTATTACATATCCACTATTCTCTCTAACCTATTTTCCATTATTACAAAATATAATCCCTTTAAATCCTCATGCATATCTCTCATATATCTTAGATAAGATATTCCTAAACCAAATCTCCATGATCTTCTCCTCTGAATATGTATTTGAATTATCTCCTCAAATATTGAAATGGTGGAGGAAGTATTTGAGAATTCCTTTGAATTAATCCCAACATATTCCTACACATTACAAAGCTCACACATATTTGAGATATATATGAAAACATGTTGATTTTCTAACATTTAATCACAAATTCCCTTTAAATACTCAAAATGAATAAAGTGGAGAACAATAAGGTGAAACCCAAGTATATTTATGGAAATGATATCGTGAAAGGTTAATGGGGCAATGAAATGTGAAGAATGATGAAGGGAAAGGTGGATGCGAATAGGACATTTCTGAGCCCCAACAATAGGCTTCACCATTAATGAACCAGGCCATGAGTAAATTCCTACAGGACCCGACCTGTCATCCAGCATAAACGGTTTTTGAGCCACTTAATTACTCATTCATGCTAAGAGTCGAACCCTAGAAAAAAAATACTATGCTAATAGTTGTGTAGGGATTACCTATGTTAGGTATAGGTATATGTTCACTACGTCATGGTATACAATACGTTATGTATATATATATGTTCGCTACACTATACTAAAGTCATGTGTTGTTATGGATAGTGTTAGTGTTATGGTTTCCACATAATAGTCTATATGTTAAACGATATATATATTGTTATGGATAGTGTTAGGTTTATGGTATCCATATAATAGTCTATATGTTAAACAATATATATATTGTTACAGATAGTGTTATTGTTATGGTATCCATATGATAGCCTATATGATAAACGATATATATCATTATGGTTATTGTTGTTGTCGCAAATAGTCTATACGACAGTCTATAGTTATAGTCTATATTGTTTATTGGAGTTACGAGAGTTATGTAGAAGTGGACAATATATGATTAATGATAGTCTATTACGAAATATAATATGGATAGAATGTCTTGACATAGACATCGTGGTTATTCTAAGGGCCATGATAGTCATGGTCGCAATTTTCTTCAATAAACAATAAGTGTATGATTCTAATCGAATAACGACAGTAACTCTGCTATGCATACTATAAAAGAATAAAGATGAATTTAATGGATTATCTCTGTGTTGCAATCAATGTTGGAGATTCAAGAAACTTTAATGTCCCCTAACAAAAAAAAAAAATTGGGAAATTTGGGGTACATTACATATGGTATCAGAGCTGAAGGTTACAACACTTGGACCTTAGGGCAAGGCCAAATTATTTTAAGTTTTAATTTTCTGTTGAAGAAAAGATAACAAATATGTTTATTGTTACAAACAAAAAAATTGTTGTTTTGTTTTGATAATGTCAGCACAGAATGAAGAAGAAATCAGACCTGAAGAGAATCCAAATCAAAGACTTCCTAAAGAACCAGGGAATAACAGCGAAGGAAGTTTGGCCACCTAGATTTTGGAAACAATCAAGAACCTCATCGTGGAATTACAAGTGTTTAAAGAAGATAAGAAAAAGTTGAAAAATGCATAGAAAGACCAGTTAGGAATAAATGAAATGCTTCTATGCAGTATAGTAACAAATAAGATCCCAAAGGAAAATGAAAAGGAGGAAGAAGTCAACAAAAGGTCCTCTAAAATCTTTGGTCATGAAGCAGAAAATGAGAATAGTTCTTCTGAAGACACTCCCGTGACAAGAAACAAAACAAATACATGAAGAAAAAGAAAATAAGTAGATCACCTGGAGGGTGAATTTAAGAAAATAAAACCATCTACATTTGATGGAGAATCAAGGATGGGTGAAGAGGCTGAAGCATGGCTACTAGATATAGAGAAATACTTCCAGATTTACAATTAATCTAGTAATATGAAAGTCAGAATGACCATTTACAACTTGAATGGAAAAGCAAGTATCTGGTGGTCAGACCTGAAATTGGCTAAGGGATTGAAAGAGAAGCAAATGGAATGGCCAGATTTTAAGAAATATTTCAATAAGAAATATTTGTCAGAAAGTTATTACGAAAGAAATACTAAGGGATTCTACGATCTAAGACTCAGACAAATGACCATGGACGATCTGATAAACAAATTTATAGAACTATTAAGATTTGTATCACACATAAAGGAAGACAAAGTAAATATACAATTATTCTTAAGTTTTCTATCACAGTCATACAAAGATAGAATTGAATTTGACAATACAAAGACTTTAAATGAATTGTTTAGAGAGTCTCAGATGTGCTATAATCAATACAAACACAGGTCTGAAATTACCAAGGAATGGAAGGACAAGAAATAGGATAGAATGAATCATCGAAAGAAAGGCTTCCAAATAGACCATTTCTGGAATATGGAAAAAAGTTTCCAAAAGAAGGACTATCATTCCAACACCCAAAGTGCTCAAGGGAGAGGTAGACCAGTTAACCTGGAGGTCAAGAAAGTTTGGAACAACCCCAGAGAACCATTGAAGTTTTGAGAGTGTGGAGAACCTCACTTAAGGGGAAAATTTCCACGCTTAATTTCCATGGAAAGAACTACAGTCCATAACTTGCAAGAATATTCGACAGTAGGAGATATGGGCAGAAGCGTGCATAGAATTAATGTAGTTCTGGATGGCAGGAAATATGGTCATCAATCCACTATCGTGGAGGTTGAAGGTAAAATTCATGATAACCGCATTTCCATATTAATTGACCCAGGAGCTAGTCTGAGTTATGTTAATCTTGGTTTAGTTTAATTAAACAAGCTCAATAAGATTCTAAGTGTTTGTTAGTACAGTTAGCGACAAGGACCAAGAGAAAGGTAATAGATTTTATTCCTAAATGTGAGCTCAGCATAGATGGTCAAAGTACGAAGTTAGATATGAACATTTTACCTTTGGGATCTTATGATTTAATCATTGGAACGGACTGGTTAGAGAAACATAAAGTAATATTAAAATATTACAAAAAGTCACTTATTTACAGAGACAAAGACAACACAGTTAGGACGATAGAAGGGATTAGGAAACCAGTTTTGGTTAGGCAGATATCAACCATGCAGTTTAAGAAATGTATGAACAAAGGTTGCCAATTTTATGCTCTTCAGGTAATTAATCTATTAGAAAAGGAAAAAAAAAACAGTCTAGAGGACTTTGGAGTCCTACATGGGTATAGAGTGTATTTGTGAATGAAATACCAAAACTACCTCCATGAAGAGAGATAGATTTATCTATCTATATACTACCTGGATCTTCCTCGATGTCTAAGGCTCCTTATAGAATGCGTCTACCCGAATTAATGGAACTGAAAATTCAACTGCAAGAACTGTTAGATAAAGAATATATCAAACCAAGTAGTCTCACCTTGGGGAGCACCAGTTCTTTTTGTTAAAAACAAAAATGAGACCTCGAGACTATGCATCAAATATCGATAACTAAATAAGATGACGATTAAGAATAAGTATCCTTTACCCATAATTAAGGACCTGTTTGACCAAGTTGGAGGAGCAAATATCTTCTCTAAGTTAGATTTAAGGTATGGTTATCACCAAGTCAGATTAAAATATGAAAATATAAATAAAACAACATTTAGAACATGTTACAGACACTATGAGTTTGTCATAGTTCCATTTGGTCTTACCAATGCACTAGAAACCTTTTTGTGTTTGATGAATAATATATTCAGTCAATATATGAATAACTGTGTGTTGGTTTTTATCAATGATATTTTAGTTTACTCGAAAACGAAAGAAGAACATGAAGAACATTTGAAAATGGTATTGAAGACCTTAAAGAAACACAAGTTGTATGTCAAGTTTGATAAGTGTGACTTCTACCAAATAAAGATACAATACCTAGGACACGTGATATCTGAAGAGGGTATTGCAGTTGATATAGAAAAGATAAAATCCATTATGGAATGGCCTATTCGTAAGGATGTAGTAGACATCAGATCATTCATGAGAATTACCAGTTATTACCAAAGATTTATCGAAGGATTTTCTAAGATCACGTATCCAATTACATCCCTATAGAAAAAGGGAATAATATTTGTTTGCACCTAATTCGTCACTGTGTGAGAAAATTATGAGTGCTTACATGCCCAGTTGGGCTCTGCTAGGCATGACAACTGTGAGGTAAAAGGTTAGAGAAAGAAACAATAAAACAATAAGCAAAAAAAAACTACAACTAATTAAAACT
>SNQJ01S0101303.1:13879-29270 GCA_010110895.2 Picea sitchensis
TGTTACAGATAGTGTTATTGTTATGGTATCCATATGATAGCCTATATGATAAACGATATATATCGTTATGGTTATTGTTGTTGTCGCAAATAGTCTATACGACAGTCTATAGTTATAGTCTATATTGTTTATTGGAGTTACGAGAGTTATGTAGAAGTGGACAATATATGATTAATGATAGTCTATTACGAAATATAATATGGATAGCATGTCTTGACATAGACATCGTGGTTATTCTAAGGGCCATGATATTCATAGTCGCAATTTTCTTCAATAAACAATAAGTGTATGATTCTAATCTTTGTGTTTAGAATAAAGATTAAAGATGTATTTAATGGATTATCTTTGTGTTGCAATCAATGTTGGAGATTCAAGAAACTTTAATGTCCCCTAACAAAAAAAAAAAATTGGGAAATTTGGGGTACATTACATATGGTATCAGAGCTGAAGGTTACAACACTTGGACCTTAGGGCAAGGCCAAATTATTTTAAGTTTTAATTTTCTGTTGAAGAAAAGATAACAAATATGTTTACTGTTACAAACAATTTTTGTTTTGTTTTGTTTTGATAATGTCAGCACATAATGAAGAAGAAATCAGACCTGAAGAGAATCCAAATCAAAGACTTCCTAAAGAACCAGGGCATAACAGTGAAGGAAGTTCGGCCACCTAGGTTTTGGAAACAATCAAGAACCTCATCGTGGAATTACAAGTGTTTAAAGAAGATAACGAAAAGTTGAAAAATACATAGAAATACCAGTTAGGAATAAATGGAATGCTTATATGCAGTATAGTAACAAATAAGATCCCAAAGGAAAATGAAAAGGAGGAAGAAGTCAACAAAAGGTCCTCTAAAAGCTTTGGTCATGAAGCAGAAAATGAGAATAGTTCTTCTGAAGACACTCCCGTGACAAGAAACAAAACAACTACATGAAGAAAAAGAAAATAAGTAGATCACCTAGAGGGTGAATTTAAGAAAATAAAACCATCTACATTTGATGGAGAATCAAGGATGGGTGAAGAGGCTGAAGCATGGCTACTAGATATAAATAAATACTTCCAGATTTACAATTACTCTAGTAATATGAAAGTCAAAATGGCCATTTACAACTTGAATGGAAAAGCAAGTATCTGGTGACCAGACCTGAAATTGGCTAAGGGATTGAAAGAGAAGCAAATGGAATGGCCAGATTTTAAGAAATATTTCAATAAGAAATATTTGTCAGAAAGTTATTATGAAAGAAAGACTAAGGGATTTTACGATCTAAGACTCAGAAAAATGACCATGGACGATATGATAAACAAATTTATAGAACTATTAAGATTTGTATCATACATAAAGGAAGACAAAGTAAATATACAATTATTCTTAAGTTGTCTATCACAGTTGTACAAAGATAGAATTGAATTTGACAATCCCAAGACTTTAAATGAATTATTTAGAAAGTCTCGAATGTGCTATAATCAATACAAACACAGGTCTGAAATTACCAAGGAATGGAAGGACAAGAAATAGGATAGAATGAATCATCGAAAGAAAGGCTTCCAAATAGACCATTTCCGGAATATGGAAAAAAGTTTCCAAAAGAAGGACTATCATTCCAACACCCAAAGTGCTCAAGGGTGAGGTAGACCAGTTAACCTGGAGGTCAAGAAAGTTGGGAACAACCCCAGAGAACCATTGAAGTTTTGAGAGTGTGGAGAACCTCACTTAAGGGGAAAATGTCCACGCTTAATTTCCATGGAAAGAACTATAGTCCATAACTTGCAAGAATATTCGACAGTAGGAGATATGGGCAGAAGCATACACAGAATTAATGTAGTTCTGGATGGTAGGAAAGATGGTCATCAATCCACTATCATGGTGGTTGAAGGTAAAATTCATGATAACCGCATTTCCATATTAATTGACCCAGGAGCTAGTCTGAGTTATGTTAATCCTGGTTTAGTTTAATTAAACAAGCTCAATAAGATTCTAAGTGTTTGTTAGTACAGTTAGCAACAGGGACCAAGAGAAAGGTAATAGATTTTATTCCTAAATGTGAGCTCAGCATAGATGGTCAAAGTACGAATTTAGATCTGAACATTTTACCTTTGGGATCTTATGATTTAATCATTGGAATGGACTAGTTAGAGAAACATAAAGTAATATTAAAATATTACAAAAAGTCACTTATTTACAGAGACAAAGACAACACAGTTAGGACGATAGAAGGGATTAGGAAACCAGTTTTGGTTAGGTGGATATCAACCATGCAGTTTAAGAAATGTATGAACAAAGGTTGCCAAGTTTATGCTATTCAGGTAATTAATCTATTAGAAAAGGAAAAAAAAACAGTCTAGAGGACTTTGGAGTCCTACATGGGTATAGAGTGTATTTGTGAATGAAATACCAAAACTACCTCCAATAAGAGAGATAGATTTATCTATCTATATACTACCTGGATCTTCCTCGATGTCTAAGGCTCCTTATAGAATGAGTCTACCTGAATTAATGGAACTGAAAATTCAACTGCAAGAACTGTTAGATAAAGAATATATCATACCAAGTAGTCTCACCTTGGGGAGCACCAGTTCTTTTTGTTAAAAACAAAAATGAGACCTTGAGACTATGCATCAAATATCGATAACTAAATAAGATGACGATTAAGAATAAGTATCCTTTACCCAGAATCAAGGACCTGTTTGACCAAGTTGGAGGAGCAAAGATATTCTCTAAGTTAGATTTAAGGTATGGTTATCACCAAGTCAGATTAAAATATGAAAATATAAATAAAACAACATTTAGAACATGTTACAGACATTATGAGTTTGTCATAGTTCCATTTGGTCTTACCAATGCACTAGCAACCTTTTTCCGTTTGATGAATAATATATTCAGTCAATATATGAATAATTTTGTGTTGGTTTTTATCGATGATATTTTAGTTTACTTGAAAATGAAAGAAGAACATGAAGAACATTTGAAAATGGTATTGAAGACCTTAAAGAAACACAAGTTTTATGTCAAGTTTGATAAGTGTGACTTCTACCAAATAAAGATACAATACCTAGGACACGTGATATCCGAAGAGGGTATTGCAGTTGATATAGAAAAGATAAAATCCATTATGGAATGGCCTATTCGTAAGGATGTAGTATACATCAGATCATTCATGGGAATTACCAGTTATTACCGAAGATTTATCGAAGGATTTTCTAAGATCACGTATCCAATTACATCCCTACAGAAAAAGGGAATAATATTTACTTGGTCAAAAAAGTTGCAGGATAGCTTTGATAAATTAAAAGGAATGTTAACTACAACACCTATCTTAAGGGTAGTAGATTTCGATAGAGATTTTAAATTTTGCATGGATGTAAGCAAAGAAGGCTTGGGAGGTATCCTAACACAGGATGAGCACGTCATCTGTTAAGAATCATGTAAACTAAAAGAACATGAATGAAATTATGTTACACATGATTTGGAGTTAGCACCCGTAATTCATGCTCTGAAAATGTGGCAACATTATTTAATGGGGAGAAGGTTTCTGTTACTAACCGACAATAGTGGTGTAAATGTTTTATTCAGTCAACCAGATCTCAACTCAAGGAAAGCAAGATGGCTATCCTTTTTAAGTGAATTAGATTTCGAAGTAAGACACATCAAAGGAAAAGAAAACAAAGTTGAAAATTCTCTAAGTCGGAGGACTAACAGACTTTATGAGATAAGTGTTATCAAAGAAGAAAATGACATCGAACAAAGAATAAAATATGCAAGATATAATGATGAAAAGTACATCAAAACAACAATAGAATTACAAAAAAATGTAGAAAAATTGAACAAAATAGATCTGAGTTTAGATAAAAATGGACTGTTAAGGTTCAAAAATAGGCTATATGGACCTAATTCTATTGATTTAAAATAAAAAATTCTTGATGAATTACACAAAAGGCCATATTCTAGTCATCTATGAGACTAGAAAATGATAACAGATTTAAGAAAATTGCTTTATTGGCCTAACATGAAGAGTGAAACAGTTGAATATTTATCTAAATTCTTAGATTGTCAACAGGTAAAGGTTGAACATCAACATCCAACTAGTTTGATACAACCTCTACCTATACCAGAATGGAAATGGGAGATTATCTTGTTGGACTTCATCACAGGTTTGCCTAAGACTCTAAAGAAAAATGACTCGATTATGGTAGTGATTGATAAACTTAGCAAATCTGCACATTTTATACCTGTGAAATCTACTTATAAAACAATTAATATTGCTTAAATTTTTATGAAAGAAATATTTAGATTGCATGGAATTCCTAAGATGGTGATCTCCAATAGAGATGTCAAATTTACGTCAAAGTTTTGGAAGAAATTGTTTGCGGGATTTGATACTAACTTGATATTTAGCACACCCTACCATCCAAAAATGGATGGGAAAATCGAATGAACGAATCAGATTGTGGAAGACATGTTACAAATTTACGTGAGAATGAAACCAACTAAGTGGGAGGAGTACCTAAACTTAGATGAATTTTATTACAATAATGGCTATCAAACATTAGCCAATATGAGTCCCTTCGAAGCATTATATTGGAGGAAATGCGCAACCCTAATTAGCTGGGATAATCCAGTTGACAGGCTTATGATGGGACCGAAAATGCTCCAGGAAATGGAGAAAACGGTAAAAAGAGTACAATAGAATTTAAAGGAGGCCCAAGACTGATAGAAAAGATACACAGATTTAAAAAGGAGACACCAGGAATTTCAAATTGGGGACCACGTGTATCTGAAAGTAAAAGGAAGGAGGAGTTCTCTAAATCTAGGAAATTGTTCAAAGTTGGCACCCAGGTTTTGTGGTCCCTTCGATATTTTAACTCGAATTTGACCCGTGGAATATCAACTA
This sequence comes from Picea sitchensis, assembly GCA_010110895.2. Taxonomy (NCBI): domain Eukaryota; kingdom Viridiplantae; phylum Streptophyta; class Pinopsida; order Pinales; family Pinaceae; genus Picea; species Picea sitchensis. The sequence continues at coordinate 18,768 of SNQJ01S0101303.1, forward strand.
GCAATTCCTACAAACTTAAAAGTTCATAATGTTTTTCATGTTTCCTTATTAAAAAAGTATATTCATAATCCTACTCACATCATTGATTGGAACATGGTGCAGGTGGAACCAGAAGGCGAGTTCCAAGCAGAACCTCTGCGCATTTTGGACAGGAAAGAACAGAGCCATCGCCTAGTTAAAAGTGCAATGGAAGCACTTTAGCCCTGAGGAGGCCACTTGGGAATTGGAGGAAGATTTGCGGAAATCTTATCGAACCCTATTCCAATAGAGGAATGAACATTGAGGACAGTGTTGTACTTAAGCGGGAGAGGATGTGATATCCTCAAATTTTAGAATATTAAATTCTAAGTGAACTTTGAAATAAATTTCCATTTTTGGAAAATTTAGATTTGGAAATTATTTGCCATTTATGGTAAATCCGAATCTGTAATTTTGATTGTTGTAATTAATTATTTGATGATTGATGGGCAAAGATTTGAATTTCCCAACTGTCCTCTTTTATTTGACACATGTGTAAGACAAACTTTTAATAAATTAAATGCTTGAAGACAAATGGAATAGCCAAGTTAAAAATAGTTGACCATGACTCCATGAGTGGGGAACAAGTTTGAGTTACCTCAAGGATCATTTTTACAAGTGATAGATGTGGAATTTGACCACTATCAGCCCCTAAAAATCAAGGATTTGTAAAGCTGAAATTTTCCCCAAGGAGGGAAGGAAAGACTTAGGCACAAGGATTCATATTTAACAACATATGGAGGAGGCAGGATATTGCTTAGTATGTTGGGAAAAGGAATTGATTTGTTGTTATGAGAACTACCAGTGTGAGGCAAAGGATTTTCTGATCTATGGATGGTGACTATAGCTAAGGAAGATCATTAAATTTTCCATTATGGACTCATGGTTAGGCTAGGGGGTGAGTAGGACAAGTGAACTTGGATTTTCTATTCTATGGTTGGGTGGAACGTGGTTGTTCCATCTGTATTCCATCATCAGGTTTCAGATATGTATCTCAACTTGAATTCTTTGTCAATGTTATATTTATGGTTATCATTTGTTAGGAATATGATTGAATGTGTATACGTAAGTGAAATCAATTCTTAAGGGATTGTATGATCACGTTTTCCTATGGATTATCATAGTTAAATAATACTGGAAATATTGGTTGTTTGAGATATGATGGTGGTATATATATATATATATATATATATGTTGGCATGTTTACAGGCATAGTGTTCTTGTCATTGATGGAAAGAACAACAATGTTGTTGGCAGGTTTAAAGGCAGAGTGTGCATGGAAAGAACAAGAGCGGAGACTTAAAAGAGAAAGCTCGAGAAGCTTAGGAGGAGTAATGTAGAGTTGTATGCAAAGCGCAAGTGTGTGCCAAGGTTGAGGGAAAATTTTGCCAAATCTCAGGAGAGATAGCATTCCAAGATGCATCGATGAGATCCCATACATCAAGACTCACAGAAGGATCAAAGGTTGCATAACTTTTGACACGTAGAAATTATTCCAAGTCGAGAGGATGCATAAGATCAGGAGGAAAGAAAGTGGTTGTTGGATCACCAATCCTAAAAACCCAATTTCCATTATATCAAAGTACAGTGACCAGAGGAGCACAGAGGAGGAGTGCACGAACTTTAAGTGCAAGTTCAAGTGGGCTTACAAAGTCCCGAAAGTGGGGGTACTGTCCATTGTCAAGGAAGACATGTGGAATCAAATGAGAAGATTCGCAGAATCATGAATAAGGATAATTGCATTGAGTAGTCCGCAGATATTGCGAAACGTGAAATCACAACTTGTTCACAACTGTTGATCAAAGAAAAGATCTGGACCATCGATATAGCATCATCGATATTTCGGGTATCTAGAAGAACGGAGGTAAGGAGACTCCCAAAGTTGAAAAATGTGAAATCACAACTTGATCTAAGCCGTCGGATCGAGGAGAGATATGGACCATTGATTGTCCAGGGAGATGACATGCGAAGTCACGAAACGCGAAATTGAAAAGCGCTCGAAATATTTGGACCACGGTCACAGTGAAAGGTCACATCAACGAAAAGTTAAGGGAGGAGATAACATGTCACTAGGCTCCACTTCGGTGATCGCCAAATCCACGAAGCACCCTTTTGATTAGTGAGCGGTCACAACCTATGGTATAATTAGTGGAAGATTTGGAAAGGAGCTAGCAATGCTAGGCTCCATTTCAGAGTTTTGGAGTTTCACGAGTTGGGAAGATGGAGGCAACTCGAAGCTGGATATCTCGAAATACGAAGTCGTAAAGCACCTGTTGGATAGGCGTTTGGTCACAACCGTGATCATGTGGAAGGTAGGGGATTAATAATAATATCTAGCACCCTTTATGTAGATTTCTCAGAGAGAAAAAAAAGGCTCCAAAGACATGAGTGCGCGAAGATTCTCTCAGTAACTGCTAGAGACAGATTAATTGTAACTGCAGAAAATGACTGATTTCATATACCAGATAATTCGAGGAATCTCAGGGTGATCGCCATATGATCTGAATAGTCTTGAGGTATCTGTTAGTGGAATCAAGACTCATAATAGAGACGACTGACAGATGGAAAAGAGTCGAAGACTGTAGCTGCCAGAGAAGCCAAAGAGTCTTAGCATAATGGCCATGGATGAAGAACAAACTAATTGTAATCGCCAGAGGGGACAAAAATTTAGGTGTATTATCTGGTAGAGGACTAGGAATTATAAATATACACAGAACAGAGAAGAGGAGGTTGCTTCTGTTGAAATTAATTTTACATGGGGAAAAAGCATGTTGTGTGCAGCAGTCTAAATGCACAGAAGAGGCATAGCGCATAGAACATAGATGCATATCTGAGAGAGGAAGAGAGGAATAGGAATCCAAGGTGTGCATGCAAAGACAGAGTATAAGAACATAAAGCTAAAAGAAGAACCTGATCAGGAAGACACTGATGCAGGTAGAGAATAGCAGTGTAGCAGAGCAGTGATGAGACTGGTAAGTTATAGATAAACAATGTATCACTGTAATAAGTCTCAAGTAAAAAAAAAATTATACTCAGGGTGGTTGGGAGGTTCTAGGGAGGATTGGTGTCCTCAGGGTTTTAAGAGGGTGCTTGAACACAGGGAAGTGTAGCTTCCATCTGGTTGCAGCCACAAATACCAGGGTGGTAGGGTGGTGCAAGGGATAATTGTCGTTCCTTGTTATACATGTTCATTCCTGTGTGACTAGAAGTTGGCTTCCATCCAGTTGGTGCTGGAACACTTAGGGAGTTGTTGCTTCCTTCTAGTGGGTGCTATAGAAACCAGGGAGTTGGTGCTTCCTTCTAGTGGGTGTTAGAGAAACCAAAGAGTTGGTTCTCTCAGCAAGTTGCATCTTGAAAAACAGAGATGGTAGCCTCAAAATGATTTGGTCCTCATAAGAATGATAATGTACAGAAAATAAAGATTACTTATCATATCAATAAGAAGAGGTTTTTCCCTTTATGGGTTTCCTCAGGAAATATATGTCTCTATATATTTCATGTGTGTGATTGATGTTGAATATTTTATTGCCTACCTTCCTGCATTATTGTAATTATCATTGAATGCTCTGTAAAGAGTTTAAAATAAGTATAATTATTTAAGTATGGTAAGAACGGATTCACCCCCCCACCCTCTCAGTTGTCCAACAATTGGTATTAGAGCAGGTTTCTTTTATCTAACGGTAGATCCTAGACATTAAATAGGACTAGTCGTGAAGGAACTTCAACCAATAAGGCCGCTTTGTTAAATGGAACAAACTTTGCCTTCTGGAAAGTTAGGATGAGAACCTACATAATGGATTTAGGTGCAAATGTCTGGGATGTGGTAGAGATTGGTTATGTAAAGCTAGTTGTACTATCTAATAAGGATGACAAGCTAGAATTCAGCTTCAATGCTAAGGCTATGAATGCTATTCTGAGTGGGCTTGCAGAAGAAGAATTTGTAAAAGTTATGCATTTAAAAACTGCCAAAGACATGTGGGATAAACTCATTAGCAATTATAAAGGTAATGAGAAGTTAAAAGATGGCAAGATTCAAACCTATAGAGTACAGTTTGAACAACTACATATGAAAGAAGATGAAATTATTGGGAAGTACTTTCTCAAAGTTGAAGAACTAGTAAATGAAATGAAATCACTTGGTGAAAAAATTGAGGAACCCTCTTTAGTTCATAAAATTTTGAGATCTCTACCAGATAGGTTCAACCCAAAGGTCTCAGCTATAGGAGAACTTAATGATCTAAAATATTTGGCTTTTGATCAACTTTTAGGAACTTTGACTACATATGAAATGAGAATAGTTAAAGATAAACCCACTTCTAGAGAAGCATCATTTAAAGAAAACAATAATGAGGATTCTGAGCCTGATGAAATTGAAACAAAATTCGTGAGAAGACTAAATAAAGGATCAAGAAAGTACCAAGGAAATTTTCCCTTCAAATGTTTTAACTATGGAAAGATAGGTCACTTTACATCTAAATGTCCACACAAGAAACATGATCAGAATTTTGAAAGTGAAAATAAGTACAAACCCAAGAGATTTAGTAAAAATAAAAGTTTATGTGTAAACAATAATGACTCTTCAGAAGACACAGATAGTAACTCTTCTTGTGAAGATACGATTAATGACTTTATGCTTATGGCCAAAGAGGATTATTACAATAAAATCATAGGAAGTGATGTTGACGATGAGGAAGCTATGGTTGACTTGGAAGGAGAACTTATCAGTGCTCTAGAAGAAATTGCTAGACTCATATCTAAGAAGAAAACGCTAAAACAGTTGATGATACAGTTTGAAAAAGACAATAAAGAACCTGATGAAGACTTTGCCCTGCTAAAAGTGGAATTAGAAGAGGCAAAGAAAATAGAGGACATTTTGAAACAATAGTCATTAGAAAAGAAGTCAAGATGTGAAGCCTTGGAAGAAAAGGTATGAAAAACTAGAAAAGAGATGGAGAAGTTTAAAGCATTGTATCTCCAAAATATTTTGAGTATTAAATCCTTAGAAGGATTAGCCCTCATTCTGAATCAGCAAAGGAATCCAAATCAGAAAACTAGTTTGGGTTATGAATAAGGATCAAGTAGTGGCCAGTGAAGAAACAAAGATTCAATCAAGTTTGTTAAATCTACATTCATTGACAACAACGAATATGGAAAAACAAAGGAAGATAATCAGCTGCCAAGGAAGAGTGAAAGGAAAAATACCTAAATTGAATTTGTAGAACAAAGAAATAATGCACCCTTTGCTCAGAGAAATCTTCATTATGAAAGAAATCGACATGCTCAAAGAAGACAACCATTTTCCAGATACCAAGGATTTTTTTATGGATATATTTTTTCCTGTTCTAACTTTGGTCACAAAGTTGTAAATTATTCTTTAAGATTCGGGTATGAGAAATCAAGACATTCAAGGTATAGATATATATCGCAACAAAGAATGAGACAACTAAGTAACAAAGAAACATAGATTGCAAATCATGTGATGGCTAGTAAAAGGACACAGGTTAAGCATAACAATCGTTATGATGATTTATTCAATGAACTAGAATGTTACACCTGCCATAATTATGGACATAAAGTTGTTAACTGTTATTAACCAGATTTGAATCCCTCTGCTGAAAATGTCAAGGTTTGAAAGAAGAAATAAAGTTACAAGTGTGGATTAGTGTTGTTAGCTCAAAGACAAAAGAAACCCTGGTACATTGACAGTGGATGCTCCAAACATATGATAGGAGACAAAATTAATTTTCTGTCTCTAATTGAAATCAAATCAGGAAATGTAACCTTTGGAAATGATGGTCCTGGTAAAATCAAGGGTAATGGGACGGTGAGTTTAAGTAATGGTAAAGGAAAAACCCAGGATGTTCTGCTTGTAGATGGGTTGAAACACAATTTTCTCAGTGTAATTCAAATGTGTGACAAAGGATGTGAAGTGGTGTTCACATCCAAGGATTGCAAGATAAAGTCTATAAACTCAGGAAGTGGTGGCTAAAGGCATAAGGATGGATAATAATGTATATGTGTTGAAAGAAGATAGATAAGAGTTTCATCTAATCAAGCATGATGAAATATGTTTATGGCATAGGAAACTTGGACATCTAAATTTTGATCACTTAATCAAGCTCAAAAATGTTGAGGTGATAAAAGATCTTCCAAGAATATCAAAACCACAAAATTTTGTGTGTAAACCCTGGCAAGTAGGAAAGCTAACCAGGACACAGTATAAACCCAATAGCTCTACTTCAACAGAGAAACCACTCCAATTAGTTCATAGGGACTTATGTGGACCATCAAGACAGGAAGGCACAATGAAGGAAAACTACTTTATGTTGGTCATTGGCGATTTCTCCAAACTTACTTGGGTTTCTTTTCTCAAATAAAAAGCTGAAGCATTTGAGAAATTTAAAATATTTAAGGCTTTAACTGAGTATCAAACTGGAAAGAGGTTAAAGGCAGTAAGATCAGACAGAGGATGAGAATTTATGTCAAGTAATTTCAAGGAATTATGTCATAAACATGGGATCAAGAGAGAATACACAATCCTAGGAACTCCACAACAAAATGGAGTAGTTGAGAGGCAAAACAGAATAGTTCAGCAAATGGCTAGGTCAATGATGAATGAGAAGAACATTGGTCAAACTTACTAGGTAGAATAAATACACACAACAGTCCATATTCTTAACAAATCCCACCTCAGACCACATAGTGACAAGACACCTTATGAACTATGGTATGGAATACCTGCTTCAATCAAACGCTTCAAATTCTTTGGGAGTAAGTGCTACATAAAGAATACTAATGAAAACCTTATTAAGTATGATGACAGGGCTGATGATAGCATCTTCTTAGGATATTCTACCAACAGTAAAGGATACAGATGCTCTAATAAAAAATTGCATAAATTAGTTGATTGCATTGATTTAAAGGTTGATGAAGGAGTCTCGGTAAGAGATGTGAGAAATATTGAATCAACAACAGAGGATATAGGTGAAGTTGAAGATGAACAGGTCCAAGAATCAGAACAAGAAGAATCTAAGTCAAACGAATATGGAAACACTCAGATAGACTCAAATCAATAGACAACATCAAATCCTTCCTCCAGAATTACTCAAAAGAATCATCATGCAAGTCAGATAATTGGTGAGAAAGACAAAGGTGTACAAACCAGGAGAAGAATAATAAAAAACATTGAGCAATCACATATAGCCTTTATATCCATGGTGGAACCCAAGAACTTCCATGAATCCAGTGAAGATGGAAAATGATTAAAATCAATGAATGAGGAACTGGATCAAATTGAGAAGAACAATACTTGGGAACTTGTTTCTGAACCTGCAGATAAGAATGTAATTGGATCCAAATGGTTGTTTAAGAATAAAATAAATGAACAAGGACAAATTGTTAATAATAAAGCCAGATTGGTCTGTAAGGGGTACGCGCAAGTTGAAGGACAATATTTTGATGAAACTTTTGCACCAGTGGAAAGATTGAAAGCCATCAGAATGGTTCTGGCCTATACATGTCATAACAACTTTAAAGTATATCAGATGGATGTTAAGTCATCTTTTCTTAAGGGAGACCTAGAAGAAGAAGTATACATGGAGCAACTTGAAGGATTTTCACTAACTGATTATCCCAACTAGGTCTGTAAGTTGAAAAAGGTGTTATGTGGACTAAAACAGGCACCACGAGCCTGGTATCATAGACTAGACAAATTCCTATAGGACAAAGGGTTCAAGAAAGGTATTCTTGACAATAACCTATATATATAATCTGAAGGTGATGATTTATAATTTTTTGTGGTTTATGTAGATGATATTATCTTTGGATGCACTAATGATCTCTCAGTTCAGTGGTTTGCTAATTTAATGCAGACTGAGTTTGAGATGTCGATGATAGGAGAACTGTCATATTTTCTTGGCTTATGAATCAATCATAGTTCTGCAGGGATATTTATCTCTCAAGAACAGTATTTGAAAGAGATGTTAAAAAGGTTTCAGATGGAAGATTCCTCTCCTATTAGTACACCTATAGTGGTTGGTTGCAAGCTTAGTAAATATGATATTTCACTCGAGGTTGATCAAAGAACATATCAATCAATGATCAATGGTCTTCTGTACATCACATCATCCCATCCTGATATAATGCAGGCCATTGTAATGGAAGGTCATTATCAAACTTCCCCTAAACAAAGTCACTTAGCAACTTTCAAGAGAAACTTCAAATATTTGAAGGGTACAATGACTTATGGTCTTTGGTATCCTAAAAATCAGAACTTACAATTAACTGCATATTAAAATGTTGATTGGAAAAAATGTTTGGATGAGAGAAAGAGCACCAATGGAGGTGCATTCTTCTTCTGTGATTCATTAGTAGCATGGCTTAGTAAGAAACAAGGATCTATCTCATTATCAACTACAAAGGCAGAGTACATTTCTCCTTCTACTTGTTGCACTCAAATTTTATGGATGTTACAAACTCTTGCAGATTTGAAGGTAGATTATACTGACCCAATTCCACTTCAATGTGATAACACCAGTGCCATTAGTGTCTCGAAAAATCTTGTTCTCCATTCAAAGATGAAACATATCCCAATAAAGTATCATTTTCTCAAAGAGAAGGTTACAAACAAAGTTGTTCAACTCAATTAAATTCCAACCAGAGAGAAAATTGCAGACATCTTTACTAAACCCCTAGCCAAGACTCCATTTGAATATCTTCGTCAGAAGTTGGGTGTCATACCTTCTCTCACCTAAGAGAGTCAATCATGTCAAGGGGAGTATGTATTGGTTGAATATATGATACCTTCGACAAGAACTGCAACAACTCAGGGGGAGCATGTTTTCTTTGACATTGATGTCAAAGGGGGAGAAAAGGCCTCGTCTAAATGCTACAGTTGGAGTTCTAAGAAGAATATTGAGTTGTTCAGGGTTGCCATCAATGCCAAAGGGGGATATTTTTGGCATGTTTATAGGAAAAGTGTGCTTTTCATTGATGGCAAGAACAACATCGATGTTGGCAGTTTTAAAGGCAGAGTGTGCATGGAAAGAACAAAAACGAAGACTCATAAGAGAAAGATCGAGAATCTCAGGAGAAATAGTGCATAGTTTCACGCAAAGCACAAGGGTCGAGGGAATTTTTTTCCAAATCTTAGGAGAGATAGCGTTCTGAGACGCACCAAGGAGATCCCATACATCAAGGCTCGCAGGAGGATCAAAGGTTGCATAACCTTTGACACTTAGAAATTCTTCCAAGTCGGGAGGATTCATAAACTCAGGAGGAGGAGTGGCAGTGGTCATTGGATCACCAATCCTGAAACCTCAATGTTCGTTAGATCAGATTCCAGTGACCATAGGAAGCACAGAGGAGGAGTACATATCTAATCCATAATATCTGAGCACGAGGACCGACCGTCATTGGATCCAGAAGAACATGCATGAACTTTAAGTTCAAGGTGAAGCGGGCTTACAAAGTCCCAAAAGCAGGGGGGTGGTCCATCGTCAAGGAAGACATGTGGCAGCAGATGAGCATATATTCAGAATCATGAATCGGGAGAACTACATCGAGCAGTCCACAAATATCGTGAAACGTGAAATCGCGACTTGTTCACAACCATTGATCAAAGAAAATATCTGGACCGTCAATCTAGAATCATCTCTATTCCAAGTATCGAAAGAATGGAGGTAAGGAGACTCCCAAAGTCATGAAATGCAAAATCGTGACTTGATATGAGTCATTGGATCAAGGAGAGATATGGAACATTGATTGTCTAGGGAGACGAGACCCGAAGTCACAAAACGCGAAATTACAAAGAGCTCAAAATATTTGTCCCACGGTCACAGGGAAAGGTCACATCAACGAAAAGTTAAGGGAGGAGCTAGCATGTCACTAGGCTCTACTTCGGTGATCTCCGAAACCGCGAAGTGTCCTTTTGATTAGTGATCAGTCATAGCCTATGGTCTAATCAGTGGAAGATTGCGGAAGGAGATAGCAACGTTGGGCTCCATTTTGGAGTTTCGCGAGTTGGGAAGATCAAGGCAACTCGCAGCTGGATATCTCGAAATGTGAAGTCACGAAGCGCCTGTTGGATAGGCGTTTGGTCACAACCTTGATCATGTGGAAGGTAGGGGATTAGTAAGAAGAGTTATCACCCACTTTGTACATTTCTTAGAGAGAAACAAAAAGGTGCCAAAGACATGAGTGTGCGGAGGTTCTCTTAGTAACTTCTAGAGATAGAGTGATTGTAACTGCAGAAAATGATTGATTACATCTTCCAGAGACTTTGAAGAATATAATGGTGATCACTAAAGGAGCTGAAGAGTCTCGAGGTATCTGTCAGTGGAATGAAGACTCAAAATAGAGACGATTGACAGATGGAAAAGATTCGAAGACTGTATCTTCCAGAGAAGCCAAAGAGTCTTAGCATAACGACCATGGATGAGGAACAGACTATGTGTAATCGCCAAAGGGGGCGGAGAGTTAGGTGTA
>SNQJ01S0101310.1:0-25188 GCA_010110895.2 Picea sitchensis
CTAAGTGTCAAAGGCCTCGACCTTTGATCTGCCTGTGATCCTAAGTACGCTATCTCCCTTGAGCTTTAGTCATGAGTTAAACTCATCCCTGGTGCACATCTACGCACTGCATTCGACTCTGCGCTAATTCCTCTTGAGCTTACGTTGTTCCTTTTTTTCATCGATGCACACTCTGATCCTGCCATCTTCACTGTTGTACTTGCCATCAACGACAAGCATACGCTACCTGTTAAAGATTTGCCAACAATAATTGTATGAGTATTTTCCGATGGATATTTGGTCTAGTGGCAAGTTGTGAGGTGATCTAACTTGTAACCCAACTTTGAGATTTATGATTGGGTGTGAATGAGTCCATGTGCAAGTTTGGGGCACCTTGATTACATCTAGATAGTTTAGTTCCATAATGAGTATCCTTGGATTTTCAGTGCAAGTGTTGATAAGACAATAAGGATATGGAACTGACAATCTCGAACTAGCATATCTATCCTTACCATCCACAATCATTATGTACATTGTAATGTGTGCTTCTTTTCATCCCAAGGAGGATTTGGTTGTTTCAGCCTCATTGGATCACACTGTTCGTGTATGGGATACTGGTGCTATGACAAAGAAAATTGTCTCTCCAACTAATGAAATTTTAAGGTTAACATACATGAACATAGATATTTTTGGAGGGGGTGATTTTTTTGTCAAATATGTTTTGGAAAGTCATGACCATGGAGTGAACTAGGTTGCTTTTCATCCTAATTTTTCCTTTAAAACTCAAAAAGTAAAGGGCATTTGGAGGAGTGTCATATTTTTTCTTGGGAATGGCCCCAACCATTATTTGTTGGATCAACATTTGGAACATGGAACTCCTTATCATCATTTCCCCACATAGCTTCCTTTGAGCATTTTTTCTATTTTAGAAACGAGGGTGAATTGTGGGAGCTTGTTATTATGGAATTGTAGTGGAATATTGTGAGGCAACTATATTATTGCTTCTACCTTTTGGGATGAGTTGGACCAACTCTATGTTGTGGCCTCTTGTTGGATCCCTATAACACTCTACATTGAACATAGTGTGTTGACAAGTTGGCAAGGGATCTATACATTTAGTGTGGGAGCTCTTCCTAGTAGACCAATTGGGATAGTAAACCCTGGGGAATATCTTCAAATATATCCCTTGTATAATCCACATAGATATGTGGGATATAACCTACCATGAACAACTATATGGATACCAATTCTTAAGTCATCATAGCGAAAAACACAAAATTCACTTGCCATTACCCTTACCCTGGAAAAATTGGAGGAAAATCATTTGATGTGAGATGATGTTGGCCCAAAGTTGGATGTTTTTGAAAAGTTAATTGGATTCTAAGCATACCACCAAAGACTACTTGGATTTGCATATGAAAACTTGAATCCGACCTTCGTTATCCTTCAGAATCCGAAGTAGACTAGAACTACTTGAAACGTTGGTTGAAGAAGAAGCCTCCAACAGAAAAATTGGTGGGTTTGGACGCAATTATTAAGTCTGAATCTAAAGATCAACAATAGGTTGCATAAAATTTCTATACACCATGCTTGATTTCATGCTGATATTTATTTTATTTCATATGTAATTAAACCATGCTTATTGAATGCAGTTCACGTTTCATGACTTTCAAGTAAAAAATTGTCACCTCTTCCAAAATACTTAGCTCGCTAACTTATATTCTCATTTTATTGAGTGTAGGTACCACCAAACAGGTACCTATCAGATCTATCTTCCTTGAGTGAGGATCAAGATATACTAGGAGAGGTTGAAAGTGAGACATATTGCACTAAATCTAACAGTTCTAGATCAACTTGAGCTGAAAAGGTAAGGATAAGATTTCGTAGATGCATGAAATTTTTTATTGTTGAAGGAGGGTCATGTGATTATGATGATGAGAGCATAGGTGACATTGAGTTTCCCTTGAGGTATAAAAATATAGTGCAATGATGGGTACCTAAGGAGATACGTCAATTGAACACATATTTCTTCATCAATGAGAGGATGTATCACATTGCTCCATCATCTTTACATGGATTGGGGATATTTTCCATGGATGGCATAAAGATCAAATATGGCACTGTAACTGAATTGATGGATTATGTCGGACCATGCTACAAATACAATCACTGGTTGATGTTGGTTCGATATACGTGAAGTATGTGGAGATACGAAGTTGCTGCAAATTATATACAACCAGTAGGCAACAATCAAAACAAAGGGGCGACTATGTATATTGATGGTAGGCCAAAAGCTTTTGGAAACATTGCAGGCTTTATAAATAGTACACGACCATGGACAACAAATAAGAAACCGAATTGCATATTTGAGGGATGTGAAGGAAATTGTATATTCGTATGTGCAACCAAATCAATAGTTGCAAGTGAAGAGTTGTTGATTGATTACAATTTGAATCGAATAGATGGAGGGGATGCTACTATGGGGGTAAATATCTTATATACCATTTAACTCAACCTTTGATTAATCAATATTATTGTTTATTTTTTTTCATTAATTATCTTATATACCATTTAACTAACCCATTTTCATTAATTGTCTTGCTTCTTGTATTGTGGCAGAGTGATCATGCGAGGAAGCCTGCACAGCCTGGAGGTAACTCTAATCAGGTAAACTTCGTTGTAATAACATTATTTTTTATTATATAATAATTGTTAATATTCGACCTTTTTCCATGCTTATGAGGTCAATATTTCAAGATGATATCATGTTTAATATACTGTGGCAGGGGGGCGTTCATCACACAACACAACTTGTAGCATTTGCACCTGAGGTAAACCTTAGTGTAATAGTAATTCACAATTTTTTTTTTTCATTGATGACATTTATTAAACATGTTTAATTATGTAGTTTCAAATTTGAATAGGTCTTGCTTCTTGTGTTGTGGTAGGGTGATCGTGGTCAGAAGCCACGACCCAGTGGAGGTAGATCTGATTAGGTAAACATCTATGTAATAACAACATTTTTTTATATATTATATAATAGTTGTTAACATTCGATCTTTTCCGTGCTTATGAGCTCAATATTTCCATATGATAACATGCTTATTATATTGTGGCAGGGGATTGGTCCTCGACGTACACCATAACATGTAGCTTCTGCGTCTAAGGTAAACATAGATATGATTACAATATCTATTTTTTTTTAATGTTACAATTATTTTCGTAAATTTTATTGATTGATTTATTGTGTCATGGTAACCGTGGAAAGTCACCTGCAACTACATCCATCCAAGGTGACCATGGAAAGTCACCCGTTGTGCCGCATCAGGTAAATGTTAATAGTAACTAAATATGATTACAGTAACTAAATTTCTTTAATGTTAAAATTAATTTAATTAATTTAATTGATTAATCTATTGTGGCAAGGTGACCATGGGAAGTCACCTAGGGGTAGACCAGTCCAGGGTGATTGTGGGAAGTCACCCACAATGCCACATCAGGTAAGTGCTAGTGTAATAGTAACTAAATTTGATTACAATAACTAAATTTCTGTAATGTTAAAATTAATTTCATTAATTTTATTGATTAATGTATTGTGGCAGGGTGATCGTGGGAAGTCACCTAAGGGTAGATTAGTCTAGGGTGACCATGGGAAGTCACCTAAGGGTATATTAGTCCAAGGTGACCGTGGGAAGTCACCCATAATGCCGCATCAAATAAGTGTTAGTGTATAATAGTAACTAAATTTGATTACAATAACTAAATTTGTTTAATGTTAAAATTAATTTCCTTAATTTTACTGTTTGATGTTTGTAGTCCACACTCGATGTGGATGATGAGGTGTTTGAGGAAAAAGTATTTTATTCGAAAAACCCAATGGAAATTGTCTGGAAGGCCCTGAAAAGGGAAAACATAGAATTGCTTGTCTTGATTAGAGAAGACCCATGATAGAAGAGATCAACACAAGAATTAATGAGATGAAAGCTCAAATACATTCTTATGGGGTAGGTAGCATATTTACATAATTTTATCAGCTATGACATATATTCATTTATGATTTTTAGTTTATATTTTTTATATGATATGATAAAGTCAAATATTCCTTTTGTAGGAGTTTTTAAAACCCGAGAGTGGACAACCTACAAAGACCATTATTGGTAGCATCGACGCTCTAGTGTGGCCACAACATCGACATAGCATACCAGTGAGGCTTTTTGACTCTCCTGAGGTTGGCCTCAAATCAATTGATGAGAATACTGATTTTGAGCAACATGACATGCCCGAGCAGGTTCGTATAGACACTAGGACTCCACATGATGTTGGAGATGAACCTAGTGTCGATTGCGAGGAAGATTATCCTAGAGCAACACGGGTGAAAAGAACAGGAACACTAGATCTCACCTTTCTGGTGGATGATGCATGTGTTCCAATAAAAATACAAAATATTTCAGGTATTTATTATTTAATTAATTGATTTTCATCATTCAATTGAAACACACATATGTCAAAATTATTTTAAATTAATGATCATAACGTTTTTGCAGGAAAGAATGTATTCTATAGGAACTTGAATGACAAGGAATTTGAGCTTTTTGGCCCCACCATTCGCAAAAGGTGGAATGGTTAAAATAGCAATTTGAAATATGAATTGATAAGCCATATGGTAAACTTGTTTGAAAATACATTCAACAAAAAAGTGGTCACCCAATTAGCTAGCGAGAGTTTGAAGTATACCAGGGCCCAATATAGGAAAATATTGTAAGAAAACCTCAAGTATGAATGCCCTCCCATGGTTTCAGAGAAAGAGTGGAAGGCACTGATAGAGGATGCAAAGGAGAATTTATTAAAAAGACAAGGAAAAGAACCATGGCCTGGTAAAGCAAGGTACGACACATGTCATATTTTTAGTGAAATATGCTCAATTTTTTTTGTTTGTTTTAAATAACAATTGTGACATCTAACATATTTCAAAATTTTCATAGGCTTCCCGACACCTCCAAAGCAACAAAGGCTAGAGTGGAAAAGCACGGGCAATATAAACTAGGCCAGGGTGGCTACAGAAAGCTAAGAGCATGATTTGTAAGAATTAAATGATTAATTGTGGCAAACATTTATTTAACAATAGTGAACACATAATTGTTTTATTACAAGCAATTTTAATGATGTTATGCATTGCAGGGAAATACGTTCAAATCCGCTGCCACCGAGGAAGACCTAAAGCTTGGTTTCAAGTTTGGTTGAATATCGAAAAGGATTGGGGTAGACGCCAATCTCCCCAATGGTGAAAATGTAGGCAAATAAAATCAATAAGGCCATCATTGTAGTATACTTGTAAAATCTATTCATGATTGATTATATCACCAATAACTGAATTTTTATGTTTTTTTTGAGCAAGAGTGCAACCGAAGCAATGAAGGTAGCGGTACTCAACAACTACCAGTTGATAGTGGGGAGTAGACTAGCCATTCAGGTATGTATGCTTTAGAAATATAAGTATCTATTATGATTATAGATATTTATTTGCTGTCGTGTACTTATAAATTTTCTTCATTCAATGAAGAACATGTAGCTCATGAGGGTGAATTGCAAGAGGAACAAACGATGCAAGCAATGAACACACCAGTTGTCACATCTAGACATATAGGTAAAGAGCAATATTGTAATGTTATTCAAAATAATGAAATTGTTATTTCAATAATATTTTAGCATATCAATATGATTGTTTTCATTGTTGCAGCTGACGCCCATTTGCAACTGCCTCCATGCCTTGCTCATCGACATACTAGAAGTATGGTACATGAGTGCATGGAAACAAAATCAACACAAGGAAATGGAGAAATAAATACATTGCCAGATGAGAATGATGATATCCCCACTCGTGGGTTTTATGAGAAAAAAACTAAAAAAAAACAAAACTGATTGTGTAAATTTATGAATTGTATTTTGATGACTATCATTATTAATATGAATGAATGTTTATATGACTTGCTTCCTTATGCATGGATGTTTGTATGTTTTGATGACTTTCCTACTTATGCATGAATGCTTATATGTTTTCTATGTAAAATAAATCATTTATTGGGTATGGGGAATTGGGAGCGATGTGAGGGGGAGCGAGCGCCATATGAGCTTCCACCTTCACGTGGTTGGCCCTGTTTAGTAGAGAATAACATATTCTAGAAACAAAGAGAAACTCATTAAGGTATTCCACTTTAGTATTTCTAGAGTCTTTTACGTGTTTAAATTCCTGTTTATTTGCTTATATATTATTTACTCATATAAATTTTTTGTCTTTGATGATTTTTGCAAGTCTTGGCGATGGAAATGAAACTCATGGAAAACTCTTATCAAGTTGTATGGGATAATGGAATTGGAGAAAGGACATTGATAAGGTAAGGGTTTTGACATGTTTTTTATAGTCTAGTTAGCCCATTGGTTTTATTTTATTAGTAATTGATAATTCGGTTCCTATTTTACAGTTGCATGTGAAAAAGAGGGACGAAGGACACCCTTGATGGTTTATGGCAATATCATGTAGAGAATGATCGATTTCCCTAAATAAAGGTCTCGATTTTTAATCATTTCTATCGCAATGTATGTTTGCTATATGTTTTGCAGTGCCCATCCATTGCATTTTCTGCTCCATGTCATGATTTGAGGCTATGATTATATTCAAATGGTTCAAAAGTAGCATTTAGACCAAATTTCATTCCTTGAAATTTCCTTCAGAAAGTTCCCACAATCAATTATAGACTCTTCTAGAGTATTCCTTCTATTGTAGTTAATGATCTCCTTTCTAAACACTTTGCATGTGGTCCATTATTTCCATAAAAGGATTCCAGTATTTAACCAATTCCTCAGATTACCTTAGTTTGAATGTTTATTTTTTACACCTTATTATGTAATTAATTTGCAAGACAAGATTATTGTGCCTTTGGAAGAGAAAGAAAATTGGCTCATAAAAACATCATAGGAGCCAAGACTTTCACCATATACTTATGAGATTGAGCAACAATTAGACACATAAAGCATTAAATAATCTCACTACACTCTTGTTGTATGAATACAACAATGACATTTTTAGTATCAATATAGCATAAACATTACAAAAACAAAAAGAAAAGAGAGCATATTTGTTGGATATTTCCTCGATTGAGTTTTTTTTCCAATTAAATTATGCACATTATTTGTTTATTGTTGAGTTAAATAATTTTCCACGTATGTCCCTTTTATTTATGCACATAATACGTGATAAAAAATGGAGTGAATGAGAATGGGTTCACACACTAACACTAGAAATAACAATAGCGTCATCATCTTTTATGCTAAAATATGTTAACAATATGTTTTGATGAACTATCTAGAGGCATAGCTTCAATAGTTTGCAAATCATATACTCTTTAGAGGATGTTGATCCTTAAACCTTTTTTTTTCATTAATTTTTTATTTTATTTGATATTACAAAGATGAAATCAAAATATACATTGTCTATCGTTTATGGCCCTCTCTTATCCTTAAAGACTTTGCTTTTCTATGTGAAAATTCCAGACTTGTCCTACATCTACTTGTTATAGTCATTCAAGGCCTTCCTAAGCCTTATTTTTTGCATAAACGCATACAAAATTTACAAATAATATTTTCCTTTTCAAGCCCTATTATCAACCTTCCAAAACCTTAAATCATTAAACTATCAAAACATAAATTATTTTTGTAAATCAATATAAAGACTCAATAGTTTCTAAAAAGAGATCACCTCCTTTGAACTCTTGTTCATAAGGAATCCCCTCCTACAAAGATATATATTCTTTAGAAATAAAGTCAACTCTAGAATTAAATTATCTATAAATACGAGAGAAAGTGATATATGGAAACTTTCTCTTTCCTCAAGCACCACGTTCAGAATTGGATTACACACCAAACTCTCAATCTAAAGTACCAACAAGATTAGGGTTTTCTACATATAAACCACCTTTATTGAACTTAGAACCAAAACATGGACTCTTTATTAATGAATTTATATATTTTCTAACTAAAAATGAAATTAATATAGGCCCTGTCTTAGCATACTTTGTTGTGAACATGATTTAAGACTTGCCTAATGGAGCTCCATTTCTATATCCTTTGGAGAAATTTGTAATGGGAGAAGTGATGCCTAAAACTTTTCTTCACCTCTTTCATGAAATTCATCTCCATAATTTGTTTTTCTCTAGGCTTGGAATCCAAATTTCCTTCATCTACCTTAAGCTTCCTTGCATCCAAGTATTATTCAATATTAATAGAACCCTTCACTTTTTTTACCCATACCTTCTTTGTCGAATTATTTCCATCCTAATTTTCCTTGTGGTCTCTCCATAGATGTTTGACCTTATGAATTAAAGTACAACAAAAAGGTAATTTCCAACAATCCAGTTTTTGCATATCTTTCTAGGAACTTCACTCAATTTATATCTCGGTGGGAATATATTCACATATGTCAACCTCAATTAAGTTCTTCACGATTTGTTTGTCTTCTAATCCCAAAAATTGTCTTCCAAGGTTGTAAATATGTCTAAAGAATTCCCTTGATTTTCCAAAATCCTTTTCCTCCATAGTTCGATGGGAAGTCTAGGCATTAAACACCACACT
Source organism: Picea sitchensis (assembly GCA_010110895.2). Classification (NCBI taxonomy): domain Eukaryota; kingdom Viridiplantae; phylum Streptophyta; class Pinopsida; order Pinales; family Pinaceae; genus Picea; species Picea sitchensis. The sequence continues at coordinate 8,605 of SNQJ01S0101310.1, forward strand.
TGTTGAATAAACATGGGATCACTTCTTGAATCAAAACCTGGTCTCCATCTTTTTAACATAGTCTCAAAAGACCGCATAACTAGTTTTGACTTAGGATAACCCATATATCATTAACACTTCTAACCTTATGACAAAATATGGAATTTAGGAATGTACCCTAATAACTGCTTCCATCCCTCTTCCAACCAGATTCTCAACAAATTCCCTTTCACCTATTTACCCTTAAAATGACATGTTAACATCATTATCCCTTCCACTCCATGCATTTCAATGTCTTTTCCCACAACTATTTTAACTTAGATCTTCCTTTGCCTAATGCACTTTTGTTTTATTTTTCTCTTAACAAGATTATTTCTCTCACTCTCCATAACACCTCCTATAACCCTAGCTTCCCCACTATCATCGAATATTTGTACTAATCCTAGATCAATACCATGAAAATAAGAAGTGCAGACACTAGATTGGTTACAAGATGAATAAGGAACTCTTGAAATTTTCTTTAGATGAGACCCAATACCCATGTCACTATCAACCTTAACACTTTGGCCAACTTCTTTCAATGAATCTTCCATTTGACCCCAAATATATAAATGCACTTTTAAAGGGATGTTAGTTTCCCCCTACATTTTTTCTCCATTTAGGTCCATGTGTCCCTCCTTCCCATGGTAACAAAGATCTAAGGAATTAAGGCTAAGTGGAGTACATGCCTAAGTTAAATCCTCCTTGAAATCTTGCACAATCCTCCACACTTCTAAGAGATACTTCCCTTGTCTCATTTATATTGAAAAATCCAAAGGTGAGTGGAGAAAGGAATGCACTCTTCCAATTTAGCGAGAAGCACCTTGTATCCCAAGATTCACCAATAACAAGTGTATCCTTAGATAAATAAGTTTTAGGATATTTCTTTCTGGTTAGGGATTAAATATATCACAATAATGTGACACTGTAGGTTATATTCTAGCACCACCCACAATCTGAAAGAATACTAGCATGAATTTGTTATAACAATTCTATCCTTAGGTCTTACTTCTTATAGTTTACTACATCAAAAGAATCAATGCCATCTTAATATAATACTTAAATTGTAAGTGGATATTTCCAAGGAGGATTTCTACCAATTCCCATCCAGGATAATCCAAATGATCACTTCAATGTGGGATGAAATATCACTATGTAAGAATTTGTTATTGTGACAATTATTCGTTGCACTTGCCACGAAAGTGGGTTTTATTTGGTCAATGTAATATTTGCCACAGGAGTAGGGGATTCGGTAAACTCCTGGGCTGAGCATTGGTTTAGAATTATCCATAGCAGTTCTAATAGTTGTTTGAGGGTTTTGAAGGGTTTGAAAATGGTTTTAATATTCTTTTTATCCAGGATTTTAGAGATGTGATCAATAGTGCCCTGGATGTAAGGAAGGGAAATTAGAGCTAGGGGTTGGGAGGAGTTTGAGTTTTTGGAGTATGAATTATGAGTTGATCGAAAGGATTTGTTGATTTGAGAGAGGGGGTAACCATTGGACATCAAGGATTTTTTTAGGTGGGATCGTTCATTTTCGAGGAATGGTGGAGCAAAGATTCGAATGGTCCTAGAAACCAAGGTTTTAAGAACAACAAACTTTTGGGCTGGATGATGATGAGAATGTGCATGAACATAAAAATATGTGTGAGTTTTCTTTCTATAAACTTGGTGGGTGAGAGAACCATTAGGGAGACGAGATATAAGAACATCTAGGAAGGGAAGAGAGTTGTCTTTTTGAATTTCCATAATAAATTGGATATGGGGGGAAATGATATTAAGATGGTTAAGGAAAGATATTAGAGAAGAATGGCCATGAGGCCAGACAACAAATGTGTCATTGAAAAACCTGTACTAAAATTTTGGTTTGAGGTAAAATCTTTGAAGGGATAAGGTTTGAAAATGTTCCATAAAAATATCGGCAGCCACGGGGGATATGAATGATCCCATGGCTGTTCCTTCTATTTTTTCATAACAAGTTCCTTTAAAGGTGAAAAACGTTGAGGTAAGAAAGATCTCAATGAGGATAAGGGTTTCAGAGTCCACCAATTTGGATATCAAGTTAATGGCTTCATGAACAAGAATTTTGGTGAAAATGGAAACAGCATCAAAACTAACCATAATGTTGTGTTCATCAAGGTGAAGACCCCTTGTTTTTTGAATAAAGTCATTCGAGTCTTTAATGAAGGTGGAATTTTTCCCACTGAAAGATTTCAGTTTGTTGGCAAGAAACCGGGTGAGGGCGCGAGTGGGAGCACCTATAGCTCTTAAAATATGTGTAAGGACTGTTTAATTTGTTTTCTCATAGTTTTTATGCATTGTTTGACTTCAAAATCAAGTATGTTGTTTGACAGATTTAGTGGGTTTTGTAGGAAATAGTTTCTAATTTGAGTAGGTGCTTTGATGCACAATATGTATATGTTTTTTCTCCATTTTTTTCATATTCTATATTTTTTCCCATGTGTATTTGGTGTAATAGTCCTCACCAATACTCTCAAAGGTAGTTTGATAATTAGGCATTGTTCTCTCCTTTGTAAAATTCATGCTTTTATTTGACCTTTTTGGTTGGGAACTTACAAGATCTTCTAGCTGCAATTGTGTCATTATGCAATTGTCTGGATTTTTTGTTTTGCTAGAAATGTATAGTAATTGTATTGTTGCATTATTTTATATTAATATGGTTCATCATATATTCATAGTATCTATTTTTTGGTGACTGGAGGAATCGACAACTCGCGGTTCTCGTACTCACGTGACACGAGGTCGATTCCCATCTGCTACCTCTATAACCTTCAGGTGTGTCCACACAACCCGCAAGCATGGGGCACATGTAAATCGGGGTGAGAATGGAACTACATACCTCCTTTTTACATTTCCTTCCATTTACATGACACTTTCCAATCGGTTTACACCCCTGCGAATAGTTTATAACTTAGTTAATCAAAAGCCCATAACACTATTGATTTATAGGTTGGCTAAATCTAGGTGTTCAATAAATTGTCACATATTTTTATATATAGTTGTTTTGTGCTATCATTATTTTAATAATAAATCTAAAAGAACATCATTGATTTATAAATTAAAGAAATATAAGTGTTTAATGCATAAATTTGATTTATAAGTTAGCAAAATCTAGGTGTTTGATGTAGAAGTGTTTGGTTGTTTGACAATTTTATGGTGCCTGAGTATTATTGTTGATTAAGGTTGGTTGTCATTGATGTCAACCCTTGAAGAAAGCCCCGTAGCACAAAGGTTTAGGTAATGGACCCAATATTTTTTGATATAAATATGACTCATTATTTTTTTGTCATGGTTGATAAGAAGTAAATATGGATGAACTCAAAGTGGTCCTTATGGTGAAATCCCTCACCGGGAAGATGCTTTGTGGAGTAAAGAGAACTGTCTTAATTGTGGAATAATGAGATGAAGGAAAGAGTAAGATTTGTCCAGGGGAAAATATCCTATATGGATAGTGCTTGTCATTTCATTTTCGGTGGTATGTGGAGCGTCACACACCATTCCTCATGGTTAGGGATTATGGCCATGAGAAGTTGGAGACCCAGGTTTGGAGTAATGGATCAAGTTTGTTTGATGGGTAACAATATGAGTTATGATATATTTTCAGATAATACTATTCTATATGGATAGTGTATGTCGCCTCATTTATGGTGTTGGTATGTGGAATGTCAAATAATCCCTCACGGTTTGAGAGTTATGTATACAGTTGGAGGACCCTCATTATGTCATCTAGAAACCCCAAAAGGTCAAAGTAGTCAAAAGTGGTTTAGAGATTTTAAAAGGTAAATAATAGAGTGAAGTGATGAGTGTATTATATAATTAAAATTTAATACAAAATAAATTGTTTCAATAATAAATTTAATGGAGAAATTAGAAGTGGACCCAACCCTAAAATAAGGGGAAAGTGGGCCAAGTGACCTAGAAGATGTTTTCAAAGGAAGGCTCTCTCATTTGAAACACACTTGAGAATATTGAATATCTATATGTGTATAGGGTAACCAAGGATATCTAAACCAAATTTCTGAGGTGAAGGTGAAGAAAAAAGGTTGAAATGGAAGGATACAAGTGTGATGGTGCTTTCTAAGGTATGTTATTTACAAGTCATCTCCACCATTTTCGCTATAATTTTTTTTTTTTCTATAATGATTCCAGACCATGAAATTTCTATGAAAGTGAGAAAACATATCAAGTATCTGTGGAGGAAAAAAATTAAGCTTGTGGATCATTGTATTTTGGAGTTACTCTGGAAAATAGGGTTGTGGCCAGTCTGAAACTAGTCAAAATCAGGTGTTTAGTTAAAAACATCATAACTTCTTCATAACAGATCAAAATTCAATGGGGTAAATTTATTGGTTATGGGAAAGTCTGTAGTATTCTTTGTAACAGTTTCATATCAATTAATTAAATATTTTTGCGGTGCACTCTGAGATACTCTCTAGAATAAGATGGAATTTAGCAAGGTGTGCCATTTTGCTATAACTCCTTTTACGAGAGTTCCAAGTAGTGAAGCTTGGAGGAATTGTATAAAACACACTAAAGAACAATGTTTATCAGTTTTAGATCTTTATACATTACAGGTTCAAAGTTATGATTACTTCAAGTTAGGGTTGTTGACTAATCAAAACTAGGCATGTGAGACTAAAAGAAAGTTTGATGAAAATGTAGTCTCTTGTTTTAAAGTCAAAGGAAGGTTGCAGGAATGTGATCATATATACTAGGTCTAATACAAAATCTACAAACCAAATTTGGATGATGAAATTGATGAGGGTTTTGGTTGTGGTATGTATTGAGTACATGGTTGAGACAAGTAGTTGATGAGTTGGCACACATACATGAGGTGTATAGTTGATGATGTTGAGTACACATTGATGAGGAGTCATAGTTGATGAGTAAGTTGACACATGATTGGTACATACTTAATTTTTTATGGTTGGATGCACTTGTTTATGGTATAGGTTGATTCTGAGGTTGGTGCATGGTTGATACACTTGTTTATGAAATACCAGGTTGATTACAAGTTGAAGTCTGAGGTTGATGCATGGTTCAAATTTGTGGTACAAGTTTAAAGCGGTATATCTCCACAGTGATAGTGTGATGGTTCCATCATTCTACTTTGCTTGGTGGGGGCAGAGGCAATGACATGTGGTTGTAGTTGAAGAACATTGGGGTTGTAGCCTCATACAGTTTGTAGCTAGAGAATTGAGGATTGGAGCTTCCCTTAGGTTTTAGCTTGGCGAGAAACTAGGGGGTTGGGAGCCTCCTTCCGATTTAGGCTGGAAAACAAAGGAAGTTGGTGCTTCAATGAATGTAATTCTTCAACACATATAAGAAAAAAGCGATTACGTGGTTTTCTCCAGATTTGGGTTTTCACGCATTAAACACCGGTGTCTTGTGTATGTGTGTGATTGTTTATTTCTTCTTGCTCATTATTGGATAATAATTCTACATTGATATAACATTTGAAGAAAAATGATTATAATTACGCTATTATTGATACACCTCTGAGTAATCCAACAATTGTATTAGAGCAGGTTCCTTTAGAAATCGGTTAACCAACTGAAAGGTAGATCATGGAGTACCAACTCATATAAAAATGGAATACCATGGTTTGATGGACAAAAAGTATGCTTTTGGAGCATAAAGATGAAGACATATATCTGAGGCAGGACAAGTTTGACAATCAATTAGAGATGGATACACAACACCAATAATTCCCCACCAACAAATGACAAAGTACTAAAACTTGGTGAGAATAATTCCAAATCCATAAATACACTTTGAATGGTCTCAATGATAAGATATTTTCTATTATGAAATATTCACCAAAGTAGCACATTGTAAATATCCATCCGTCCATTTCCATCCATCCATTCCATTCCTTTCCATCCACCCTTCCATCCATTCCTTCCATCCATCCTCCGTCTTTCCCTCCATCCACTCTTTTCCATTCCATTCCTTCCATCCGTTTCCGTCCGTCCATTCCATTCCATCCATCCATTCCATCCATTCCATCCATCCTCCATTTCCGTCCATCCATCCATCCTCCATCCATCCGTCCATCCATCCATTCCTCCATCCATCCATCCATCCATTCCGTCCATCCATCCGTCCTCCATTCCACTGTCCTCCATCCATCCATTCCTTCCTGTCCTCCATTTCCATTCCTTCCATTCCATCCGTCCATTCCATTCCATCCCCATTCCATCCATCCTTCCTCCATTCCATTCCGGTCCTCCATCCTTTCCATCCATCCATCCATTCCATCCATCCATCCGTCCTCCGTCATTCCATTCCATCCATTCCGTCCATCCTCCTCCTCCATCCTCGGTCCTTCAGGTCATCATTTTCCATCCTCAATCCGTATCACTCTCACGGGGAACGGGGTTAAAAATAACACTTCGAGTTGAGTATGTGGGAAAAGAACAAGTGGTAGACATCTTTACAAAACCACTTCCGCAGGAAGCCTTTGAATATCTTCGCCAAGACTTGGAGTTATTTCTAATCCAAAATGAATGCTTTTGAATGCTTATCTTATATGTCTTAGATGTTACCACGAGGAAGCACCATAAGGATGAAGATACGTGGGGGGAGTAGCCCGGATGGAAGATACCTTTGCCATTTGATGACAAAAGGGGAAGATTTATCGAGGATCACGAGAGACGAGGCATGGTTCAGGGGAAAGATTTATCGAGATCACGGAAGGGCAGGCATGTGGTTCAAAGGGGAGTAAATTTATGGAGATCTGAGAGGACAAAGGCATGGATTCTAGGGAGCATAGGTTATATAGTTCAGTAATGTGCATTGATGTGTTTGCCATCAATGCCAAAGGGAGATTGTTGATTAAAGGTTGGTTGTCATTGATGTCTGGCCTTGAAGAAACCCCCTTGCGTAGCACAAAGGTTTGGAAGTAATGGACCCAATATTGTTTGATATATAAATATGACTCATTATTTTTTCATGGTTGATAAGAAGTAAATATGAATATGAAAGACTCCAAAGTGGTTATATGGTGAAATCCCTCTTGGAGAACACTTTGTGTGGGTAAAGAACCCATGCTTAATTGTGGAATAATGAGATGAAGGAAAGTGAATTTGTCGGGGGAAAATATCCTATATGGATAGTTCTTGTCATTTCATTCCGGTGGTATGTGAAACGTCTCATAATTCCTCCGCGGTTAGAGAGTTTTGGTCATGAGAAGTTGGAGAACTTAGTTTTGGGTAATGGACCCAAAGTTTGTTTGATGGGTAGCAATTTATGAGTTATGATATATTTAGATAATACTATTCCATATGGATTAGTACATGTCATTCCATTCTAGTGGTGGCGTCACATAAATCCTCCGCAGGTTTGAGATTTATGAGCCTTACAGTTGGAGACCCCTCATATAATATCTAGAAGCCCCAAAAGGTCAAAGTTAAATTGGTTTAAGAGATTTTAAAAGGTAAATAATAAAAGTGAAGTGATAGGTGTATTATAATTCAAAGTTAATACAAAATAAATTATTTCAATAATAGTTGTGGAGAAATTAGAAGTGGACCCAACCTAAGAGAAATAAGGAAAGTGGGCCAAAGTGACCTAGAGTATGTTTTTTAAGGAAGCTACTTGGAGTATAAATAAGAGAGCAAGGGTCTCCAATTAGTATCCATTTTTTTTGAGAATATTGAATATATATATGCAGGGTAACCAAGGACATCTGAAGCCAGGGTATAGTGAATAATGAAGAAAGAAGGCCGAAATGCAAAGGAAGGATAAATTATTTGATGGTGCTTTCTAAGGTATGTTATTCTGGTCATCTCACCATTTTTGCTATAATTTTTCTGTAATGATTCAGACCCATTGAAATTGCTATGAAATTGAAAAAACATATCCAGAGAAGTATCTGTGGTAAAATTAAGCTTGTGGGTCGTTTTTATTTTGGGAGTTACACTCCGTGAAAATAGGGTTGTGTGAGTCCACAGAAACTAGTCAAAATCATGTGTTTCGGTAACAAAGTCATAACTTCTTCATAACAGATCTAAAATTTAGTGAGACAAAATGTGTTGGTTAAGGAATAGTGGTTAGTATTCTGTGTAATAGTTTTAAATCAATTCATTGAATATTTTTATTATTGGGGCATGCTCTACAAGGTCGCTCTCTAGAATAATAACCAGAGATTCAACAGGTATGCCATTTTTACTATAAATCCTTTTCTGAGGAGGTTCCAAGTAGTGACCCTTGGAGAATTGCATAAAACATACTGAATAAACTTATTGTGTATCAGTTTCAGATGTTATATATTAAAGTTTAAAAGTTATGATTACTTCAAATTTAGGGTTGTTGACTAATCAAAACTAGGCATGAGACTAAAAAAGTTTGATGAAAATGATAGTCTATTGTTTTTAAAAGTTAAGGAACATTTGCAGGAAAGTGATCATATACATGGATATGTGAGCTACAATTAAAATTAGGATGATAAGTGTTGAGGCTTTTGTTTGGTATGTTGAGTACATGGTTGAGAATAGTAGTCGATGAAATTTGGTGCACAACATAGTGTATAGTTGATGATGTTGGTACATATTGATGATCATAGTTGATGATAGTTGAAACATGATGATGAGTCATAGTTGATGAGTAGTTGAAACATGATTGGTACATACTTGGTACATGGTTGGATGCACTTGTTTATGGTATAGGTTGATTACAGGTTGGTGCATGGTTGATGCACTTGTTTATGGTAAAGGTTGATTATAGGTTGAGGAACAAGTTGATGCATGGTTGATGCATGGTTCAAATTTATTGGTACAAGTTTACAACGGTATATCTCACAGTGATAGTGTGAAAGTGGTTCCATCATTCTACTTCTACTTCAGGGTGGCAGGACATGGCAAGGACAGATGGTTGTAGCCGCCTTCCAGTTGTAGCCGGAGAACATTGGGGGTTGTAGCCTCCTTCTGGTTGTAGCCAAAGAATTGGGGAGTTGGAGATTCCCTCAGGTTGTAGCCTAAGAAAATTGGGGGTTGGAGCCTCCTTCCAGTTGCAGCTGGAAAACAAAGGAAGTTGGTGCTTCTAATGAATGTAATACTTCAAGACATATAATAAAAAGCATTCTGTGGTTTTCCCCTGATTTGGGTTTCCATGTAAAACACTAGTGTACTGTGTATGTGTGTGATTGTTTATTTCTCACTGCTCATTATTGGATAATAATTCTAAATTGATATAACATTTGAAGAAAAAATATTATAATTACGCTATTACTGATTCACCCCCCCTCTCAGTAATCCAACATTTAATGCATAAATTTGATTTATAAATTAGCAAAATCTAGGTGTTTGAAATAGAAGTGTTTGGTTGTTTGACAAGTTTATGGTGCCTGAGTATTATTAATAAACATGGAGGTGAATATAAAATTATGGAATTTACAAAGGAACACAACGACTATGGTAAAATCTTGTGCTAGGTTGTAGTTGTTAAGGCTCCTAAGGTCCTATGTTAAGGCCATAACACATTTATTATTATTTTATTAGCTATGATTAGGTCGACTTAGTGGTATGTTACATCATGCTCATTTTATCTTCTATTTATAATAAAGGAGGATCATTTGTATAAGAATCTCATCTTGTCTTTTGAATGAGATATATTGTAAAAGGAGGTTTCCCCCTCGAATTGGACTATATTCATTAATTTTTTTTTATCATTTTTAAGGCATTGGATCATAACATTTGGTATTACAACATCAATCCTAGAGTTTTGCCGCTTCAAGTGAGTCATCTTGGCATTTTCGCTATAATTTCTTTTTCTTTTCTAGGACAATTTAGACAATGGAATTAGAGCTTACTTAGGAGACATATCAAAGTACCTTTGATAAAAATTCCAGGTTTTGTGTCATTATAATTTCAAAGATATATCCTATGGAATATAGGGTTTTTAACTCATTATGAATTCAATTTTAAATGATTCATCTTCAAATTTTTTTATAACTTTGTTTCAAGGAGGTTTTAGACAATGAAATTTTTTGCAGACTTAGGAGACATGTCATAGTATAGGGGGTCAAAATTTCAGGTTTTGGTTAATTATACCTTTGGAGATATAGTCCATGGAAGAAAAGGTTTGTGGCTAATCCTGAAATCAGTTATATTGACATTTTCATTGTAATTTTCTTTCAGTGAAGTTTCAAACTTTGAAATTTTCAGAATCTTGAGTGGACACAATGAAGTATATGTCGAAATTTTTTCATATTTTGAATAATTACATTTTATGATATATTTCTTTTGGAAGTTAGGGTTTTTGCACAAGTTATTTTCTAGTGATTTTAAGAGTTTTTTCCGTGGTTGAATAATCATTTTTAAAAACTTTTTTAGAGACATGTTCCAATGTATTTAAATAACACATGATCCATCGTTTAGTGTGTAGAATTACGATTGGGGAATAATACACAAAATAAATACACATAGTTTCACATGGTTCGAAACATATTGTTTCACCTGGTTGGAAAATCCTATAACCCTTGCTATTACCCCTTCGAGTATTACCACATTAAACACTCATAGACAAAATTTCACTTCCACATAACTTTGGGTATATAGGAAGTCCCCTAGATATACCTAAAATCAGTCTTCGATAGGATATCTGGTCATCTTGTTGCTATAGTACACCAAGAACAACACTCGGGGAGACCACTCTCTAGTACTTGGGTAGTTGGATAGTACAACTAAGGGCATTATTGTGTTAGATTTTCCTTATTTACAGAGCATTAGTGTTACTAGTGTTCTTTTAATTCGTTACCATTAACATATATATCATGTATTGAGAAGTAGCAACATAAACAAGAGACAAAAAAAAACGCAAGAGATTTATCCTGGGAAAACCCCGAATTGGGAAAAAAACCCAACGACCTTTCTTAGATAGATTTCGTTCACAAAGAAAATCCAATCAGATAAACCCTAGCAAAAGTGCTAGATTAACTAGAAATACCACCCCAACTGCAGCAATAACACCATATAAAGTTAGCGCACCTCTTCAAGGAGTAGCACACAAGAGAGAGATACTAAAACACCGAGCAATAATAAACTGTGCAGCTGCAACTATTGCGTTTCCTCGTCCAAACTTGCACCTTGCTTCTATGTAGCTGGGAGAGTGTGAGTGAGTGAAAAAATGAGCTAAGGCGCCTCCTTATTTATAGTCTTCCCGTCCTTCTAGATGGGCCAACTTCTCTTCTAGGAAGGTCGTTTCATTATACTTTATTCTTCTCGGCTGACTCCTCTTCTAGGGTATTTCAACATATATCGAATGGATCTCTTACTTCTAGAATCTTATATGCATCTAAGAAAGGTCATCTAGGAGGGAAAGATCCTCCTGTAGCTACCAAAACATCAACACTCCCTCTTAGATAGGGAGGTATCTTTCACGATTTCTTTATCTGGTAGTTCATTGACTACTCTACAATCTACTAGCAGGCACACAACTACTATAATGCCTTCGGTAGCTCGAATCATCATGCACAGTCTCTGCGATCAAATGGTAGCACACACAACTACATCCAAATGATCTGGTAATCTCCATGATAGTCATCTAGTAGCACACAACTACTACAATGTCATCCAATAGATGAAAACTGCTGGCAAGTAGTACACATCTACTGTCCAGTGACACACAATCACTACCAGTGGAACACATCCACTGTAGTAGCACACAACTATTGTGCAGAGTCACACAACCTCTGTCAGTGGAACACATCCACCGAAGTAGCACACAACTATTGTCCAGAGTCACACAACCTCCGCTAGTGGAACACATCCACCGTAGTAGCACACAACTACTGTATAGAGACACACAATCTCCGCCAGTGGTACACAACCACCGAAGTAGCACACAAGTACTGTTTGGAGTCACATAGCCTTCGCCAGTGGTACGCAACCACGAAAGTAGCACACAACTACTGTCCAGAGTCACACAACCTTTGCTAGTGGTACACAACCACCAAAGTAGCACACAACTACTATCCAGAGTCACACAACCTCCGCCAATGGTACAAAACCACCAAAGTATCACACAACTACTTTTCAGAGTCACACAACCTCTGCCAGTGGTATAGAACCACCAAAGTAGCACATAACTACTATCCAGAGTCACACAGTCTCCGCCATAGTATTACGATTATGTGTGTGATGTTTCTTCTCTCAACAGGTCTGACACTGCATTAATTCCTCAGTCACCTCACATGAATGATCCAGGGAAACCTTGGCCAGAGGGGTTAGTTGGCATAATAAGAAACAACACACCTTCCTCTCAATGAGGGTGGACATTCAACAACACTCCAAGCTTTTCCCTGAAGTACTCATATTTCACTCTTGACAAGGGCTTGGTGAGAATGTCCGCTATCTTCTCGTCCATGGAAATGTATTGGAGCTCCACATCTCTTCTCTCCACCATGTCCCAGATGTAATGATATTTGATCTTGATATGCTTAGACCTGTCATGGAATTCATGGTTCTCGGTAATATTCTCACAACTTTTATTTTCACAATATATCACAATTGGCTCCAATTCTAGATCAAATGTCCCAACTAGCAACTTCCAAATCTCAACTACTTCATGACTTGCCATGATTGTTGCAATATACTCTTATTTTGATGTACTGAGTGCCACTGATGTCTTCTTCCTTCTCAACCATGAGATCATGCCCGATCCCATACTGAAACAACATCCAGAAGTACTCTTCCAATCCACTGCACTCCCTACCCAGTCATAATGTGTATATCCTTGCAACTTCACATATCCACCTGAGACATATCTCAATCCATATCCAACCGTACCATGAAGGTACCTCAACATATGCTTTGCTTCCATCCAATGTACATGTATAGGTTCAACCTTGTGTTGGCTCAAGGTATTCACTGCAAAGCATATGTCTGGACTGGTGTTAACCGGGTACATCAAGGATCCAATCAACTATATGTACATCATGGGATCTACCAAATTTGAATATTTTTCACTCAAGAACTTCAGATTTATTGTCATGGGTTTGGTTATGGACTTGCAGTCCATCATCCTAAATCTCTGTAGAATCTCAACAGTATATTTTCCTTGGCTAAGGAAAATCTCATCTAATCTCTGTCTAGGTTAAACCATGTGTTGACTCAAGGTATTCACTACAAAGCATATGCCTGGCTTGGTGTTAACTAGGTACATCAAGGATCCAATAAACTGTATGTACTTCATGGGATATACCAAATCTGAAGATTTTTCACTCAAGAGATTCAGATTTATCTTCATGGGTGTGGTCATGTATTTTCAATCCATCATCCTAAATCTCTGTAGAATCTCAACAAAATATTTTCCTTGGATAAGGAAAATCTCATCTGATCTCTGCCGCACTTCCAATCCTAAGAAGTAATACAACAGACCTAGATCGTTCATCTCGAACTATGAAGCGAGCTCCCTCTTGCACCCAACTATGATATTCTCATCTCCTGTCAGAAACAAGTCATCCACATGTAGGATCAATGGGAAACCATCAAATAATTTTATGATCTGGCATATCATGCCCCGGGTGCCTGCTTAGGCCTGTACAAATCCTTCTTCAATATGAAGACATGAGACTCCTCCTCATGTATCTTGTGGTTTCTTTATGTACACTTCTTCTGGCTACCAGAGCAAGTGTCTCATCATAATATTCTCCCTCTTGCTTATACAAATAAAGCTTTTTGAGCATCTCTATGCTTCCATCTACAACATGCTTGATCTTGTAGATCAACTTGGAAGTCACTATTGACTTCCCTTATGGTATCAGAACCACCTCTCACACATAATTCTTCATGATCGACTGATACTCCTCCATCATGGCTTCCTTCCATCCTTGCTTCTTAACAACTTCTTCAATGGTGGAAGGATCTAAATCAATGATGTTTCTCATCAATGCCACATAGCTGGAAAACATGTGTGGTTTCTTGAACTGAGGAAAAATATTTATCTCAGTCCTTCTGACTGGTTGCCTCCTCTATCACTGCAACAAGGTCTATCGAGACAGGGGAATCCTTCCAGGATATCTTACATCTCCTAGAAGCCTCTGAAGCTTCGATCTAGACTCCTCAACTCATGACACCTGTTTGTCATTCTTGGAATATGTCTCTCTCTCCTATCCGAATCTAAGAAGGAATACTTTCTGAATGAATGTCTCTAAGCCACTAAACCTCTCTGAGATCATGCTTACTCTGAATCTGCATGCTCCCTTTGAAGCTTGAATCCCTTTGATTCTATATGATCTCCGGAGCCACCTGCTTCTACTGCATTTGTTGAATTCTTCTGAAGTTTGATATCCTATGGACTGTACTGGGAGGTTGCTCCTCTCTACTGTATCCTAAGGTTTGACTCCCTATGAAACATAGCTACTTTTGAGTTGGTACTTGGTGGGGCCACCTGCCTCACCATCGTTGGAGTCATCTGCTTCTTTTCATAGTAGGGCTCATCAATTCCATGTATTTGTATCTCCTTTGCATTGTGCAAGGTATTACGAGAATATTCTAGTTTTACTGCATCGTTTCTAGGTAGGGCCCTTCTAGCACTACTAAATCTTCCTGATGATATGAAGAGTGGTCAAATTAGTTGTATGGTCATCTTTGGAGTCTTCTTCTCCTCACATTCAATCTCCATAAGAGATACTCTTCTTTGTCTTCTTGTTCACATGGGTGTGTACATTCATGTACACAGTTCTATGTCTCGGCTAGAGACTATCTAAATAGTTTCCTCCCGCAACCATCATCATAGCTCCTTCTCAGAGATATAACCTGTTACCTTCCTGTTGACGGGCGAAATTGTCCGTCCATCAATTGAGAGAGTGGAACCAGTCTGGGGTTGTCCAATAACCCAAGCCGTTTGGAATGAACCACCCTGACGGGTTTAATAGCTCCGTTGGCCGCTCTAAGATCCTAGGAAAATCAAAGAGAAAACTAATCTAAACTAACTCATCTATCTAAAACTAATAAAACAAACTAAAACTAACTAAATAAAAGAAACTAACTAAAACTAAATAAAAGAGACTAAACTAACTAAAACAAATTAACTAAAAACTAACAAATATACTAATCTAATTAAAACAAACTACTAAATTAAACTAAAACTAAATACTAATCACTCTAACTATTATATACAATCTACTAATTATACTAACTATAATAATTAAATGTCTAATTACTTATTATACTACAACTTATTCACAAATATACATTATCTACAACTTGCAGATTTGAATAAAACCTGTAAAACTCATGTGTTTTCTGCCCTAAGACAGCAAGATATGTTTTTTGATTTTTATATTTTATGAAAAAGAAGTAAAACTTACTGAAATTAAACGATCTAATATATTTACTGAAATTAAACAATCTAATATAAATTTAACTAAACTTATATCTAAACTAAACTACAAATAAGAACAGTAAACAAAGAAGTGACTAACTGACCTGGAAACGCTCCTAATTTGTCCTGTGTGTGATGACTCTGAAGCTGGTCGAAGGAAGTAAACTCGCACCGGATTAATCCAAAAGCTTCTCGTAAACGATAGGCTGCGCTGCTCTTTGAGTTGTTAACAGGACAAACAAGACATAAAAAGTCATAACAATCTTATGATTTATAAATCTCTGCAATAAGGGAAACCTGTTATGCAAAAACTTATATTTTATAATTCAACTTATGAAGAAGAGAAATCTGTCGTTCACAAACTGAACTAAACAATTGTTATGTCTTTTATACACTTGGAAGAAACCAGATATGGATTACAGTGATTAAAATTATATCATTTGCAAAAGATCAAGATAGCTAAAGTAGTCATTAACCAGATACAAATTGATATACACAACCTGAAACAAAATATTGATATAATGAGAAGCTAAAGCTGTGACAAAACACCAAATTCTGCTTCAGTCTGTATTAAAAATCCATATCCTTGTTCTCCCACGAATGAGGATGAACATTATTACAAAAATAATAAGTATATATAAGTCTCTCTACAGGGTAAAACCTCCCTGTGGATAATATCAAACTGCTTTACATAATCTGGGAAGATATTCCCAAAATCAACTAAACTAAGAAACTAAAATGCAAGTGAAATATTTCAAATATCCCCTAACTGCTCATCAAATCCATTGCAATTTTGAATTCATCTGCAATAGACCAAAAATATCAAGTTAGAAAGATATTTCAGTAACAAAACAATAAAAATCTAATCATACAGACTTAGCTACAAAATCATCTGATTCTGTAGCTAGTCTAAAATAGCATACAGGACCAGATAGAAATCAAATGAAATCTTTTTAAAATAATCCAATCCAATTTTCTTTTAATAAACACTCAAAACAGATCACTAATGACTCACATGATTTTATCATTCAAATTAAACAAAATCAACAGTGATTCAATCGAAACAGGGGTAGGTGTACTCTGTTTCACTGTTACCATAAAATCGGGTCAACAGTAACAAGACCGTTTCAATTCAAATGAAATCAACAATGAGTGATATCGTATGTGATACGATCTAATCCAACACAGCTATAATGATATAACAAGAATTCATATCAT
>SNQJ01S0101312.1:1809-12525 GCA_010110895.2 Picea sitchensis
ATTGTGGGCCATTTGAAATCCTAGAAAGGATTGGACCAGTTGCATATGTGCTTGAATTACCTGCATCCATGACTATACATAATCTGTTTCATGTTTCATTGCTTAAGAAATGTATACCTAATGCTAATCATGTTATTGATTGGAATGTGATTCAGGTGGAGCAAGAAGGCATCTTACAAGTGCATTCGGTGCGCATATTGGACCGAAAGAGAAAACAACTCTGGAATCGATCCATAGGGCTTGTAAAGGTCCAGTGGACCTGGTACGGTCCTGAGGATGTGACATGGGAGCATGAGGATGTTATGCAGACATAATATCCACATCTTTTTGAAGATTTTGGAAGTCTTGTTGATACTATGTAAAGAGTTGCACCGAGGACAGTGCAAAAATAAGGGGAGGGGATTGTAGTATCCCCAAGGACAAGCCCCTA
Organism: Picea sitchensis; assembly: GCA_010110895.2. Classification (NCBI taxonomy): domain Eukaryota; kingdom Viridiplantae; phylum Streptophyta; class Pinopsida; order Pinales; family Pinaceae; genus Picea; species Picea sitchensis. The sequence goes on from SNQJ01S0101312.1 coordinate 2,240, forward strand.
TTGTAATTATGAATTTGTAAACATGACTTGTAGGCTCGTGAGCCGAGTGTTGATAAGTTTGTGGGCTTGTGTGTTTATTAGGCTGGAGGGCCTAAGTGTTAAAGGCCAGGAGCATGTTTTGTATATGTAATTATGCAAAATCATTAATAAAATATAAACATCATTGCGTGCAGACCGACCATGAAGAAAGAGTGATGGGGGAATAAGCTTCCATAGGGTGGGTAAGGGAGGAGGCTAAGTGTTCGGGCCTAGGGGCTAAGATTAGGGGATTAAGTCCTTGAGAATAATAATTTACTATTATTCCAAAGCTGTGTGAAAGAAATGTTTTTATCCAAAGTACTGGGAGAGGCAATGTGTACAAAAGGGAACACATGTAGCTACAGGAAGACAAGTGTCGACCTGGGTACATGCAATTAAAAGCTGAAGCGTCAGCTGTGTTGGGGGTTCTCGAGTCATTCTTCCAACCTCCGCATGGGTTCACTACCCATTTTTCTTCCATCCTCGGCCTGAATTTGTGGGGAATCTCCGCCTGAACCCATTTTACGTCTGCGTCTGCCTCTGCATAACCTCGCACATCTGAGAAACCAGTGGGAAGGGAGAAGCTGACTTGTGTGTCCTGTGAACACAGGTTTATCCACACTACAAATCTGAGTTCATGCTTAACCATTTGGGTTGATGTCCTATGTGTCACCTGAGTTGTGTTGTGTCTTAGTGGGACTGTTGTCGTTTTTGGACGTCCATACCCAATTTCCTGTTGTTGTTGTCACCTATGAGTTAACCGAATGTTGTTGTTTTTACTATCATTCTTACCTTGTGGGAATTGAGTTGTAACTGGTTGAAGAAGCGGGTTGTCAGGCCCGTGGTTGAAGAGGCAGGTTGTCAGGCCTGTGAGCATCCCTCTCTAGGTGAGAGAGTTTGTTGGGAAGTGGTTTTCTCCCAGAGAGAGTCCAACACCAACTACGGAGCTCTGAGAATTCTCGATCTGGCCTGTTGTCGAGACATTGAGAGGGAGGTGAAGCAGCCGATAGACTATGTGACAGTGAAGGTGTATACTCCCAAGTGGAATAGGCATGTGGGGAATGAGATTTCATAAGTGGTGGGTGTAAGAAGGATCCTGGAGAGTATCCTTTCGGTTTCACTGTGTAGTGTTCCTGTAACCTTAGCATAGTCTAGGATTCCCTTGCCCGAGGTGGAGCTTGGTCACAGCTCGGGGGTGACCCACTGCTGAGCGTGATGAGCAACGTGGTCTAAGGCTAGGAGTTTCATGAAAGGTCTACACGTAGTTGGTGGAGTTACTCCAGTTTCAAAGATAAGTATCATTTATGTGCTTAATTCTTATATGTTTATGCATGTATGTGATGCTTGTATGTTTTCGTGTATTCTGGTGCATGTATGAATTGTTGTTAATTCTATTTAAGTCTGTATGATGGTAGTAAATATATGTTAAATGTGTTAATTTTATTTAATACATATTATATATAAGTGTATATTCCGTAGTAGTGGAATTTCCCTGCCTATTGGTGGTCGGGGATGTTACACCTACACTATAGGGAATTATCTATTCTGAGGGATATTGTTATAGGTCTTCCAAATTTTAGTATTGAGCAACAGGGAGTGTGCAGAGGGTGTGCACTTGGAAAGAATGTCAGGGTTGTTTTTCAAGCAGCAAGAGTAGGTCCAAGGGAATCTTGGATCTTATCCATTCATATGTGAGTGGGCCAATGTCAATAGCATCATTACAAGGATCATCATACTAAGTGATGTTTATTAATTATTTTTCCAGGAAAACCTGGATCTTATTTATAAAGACTAAGGATGAGGTCTTTAGTCAGTTCAAAGATTTCAAGGCTCAGGTAGCAAACTAGACATGGATGAAAATTAAGGTCTTAAGGTCATATAATGGGTGAGATTACACCTCCAATGACTTCAAGGATTTATTCAAGGATGCAGGGATCAAGAGGGAGTTGGAAGTCTCATACAATGTTCAATGGAATGGGGTTGCGGAGAGGAAGAACCAGTCCATCATTGGTTCTGCCAAGAATATGATACATGATCAATATTTTCCTATGTTTTTATGGGCAGAGGCTTGTAATACAATGATGTATGTGTAGAACAATATTCCTCGTAGGATATTCGGGTACAAGACTCTAGAGGGGGCATTCTCAGGGGTGAAGCTAGAGATAGGAAATTTGAGGATATTTGGTTGTCCTGTTTACATCCATGTGCTAGTGGAGACGATGATGAAGCTGGAGCCTTTAGGAAAGAAGGGTATATTTGTGTGGTACAGTGAGACCTCAAAGGCTTACAAGATCTTTATTCCAATGCATAGGAAGATAGGTGTGAGCATATATGTGAAGTTAGAGGAGAAATTAACATCTATGAGTACTCATGAGTCATCATTAGAGACAGAGGACAAGGAGTAGCAGGCTCTGAAGGATGAGAAGCAGACAATAGTTTAGACTTCGGGTGGAGAGGGGGATTTATCCCCTTCCAACCCTGTCAGGAGACCCATATGGATAGTATAAACATTGATGGATGTTGGTGAGGCTCCTCAGAGTGTGTTCAGAGAGAGCAGGACTACGAAGAATTTTTCGAACTATATGGAACTTATGAGTAGCATAGTTAATGTTGAGCCTTCCAGTTTTGAGGAAGCATCAGATCAACATGTATGGTAGGATGCCATGGTAGATGAGTACACCTCTATTATGAGTAATGATTTTTGGGACATAGTAACAAGACTGGAGGGGAAGTTAGTTATGAATTCCAGGTGGCTCTACAAGATCAATGATGCTGCAAATGGTAGCATAAAGAAGTTCAAGGAAAGGTTTTTTCTGAGAGGTTTCTCCTAAAAAGAGGGAGTAGACTATGTTGAGACATTTGCTCCAGTCGCCAAGTATGCTTCTATTTGAAATGCTAATTCTATTGCTTCATTTATGAAGTGGAGGATACATCAGATGGATGTGAAAACAACATTATTCAACAGGATCATTGAGGAGGAAGTATACATAGAGAAACCTCAGGGATTTGAGGTACATGGGAGGGAGTCTCATGTGTGTAGGCTTAAGAAATCCTTGTACGAACTCAAATAGGCACCCAAGGTGTGGTATTCCAGGATTGATGGATACTTGTAAAGTATGGGCTTTACCAAGAGTGAGGCAGATCCTAACTTGTACTTCATACTTGTTGGAGAGGATCCTCTCATATTGGTTCTATACATTGATTATTTATTTCTCACAGGTGTTATAGCACAAAATGCCACACTTATGCTTTTGTGCCATGGACTAACCCTTTCCCAATGCTTGCTAGAATTTTACCTAAAAGTCACCTCCAAAATCATCTAAAAAACATGCTTTAAGAGAATATATGTGGTTTTCCCTAGTGCAACACGCGAACATCCGTGTCTTCCCTCACTGCAACCCGCAGATGCCCTCATTTTTGGTGAAAAATAAAATAATTATGTGTTTTTGGGCAGATTTTTCAGTTGGGATTGTTTCCCAACGACCATTTCTCGTAATCAATGGAATCTAACTCCCCAAACGTCTTTGGAAAAAATAAAACAATCATTGAGATCTAAGGAGAGGACAAGTCCATTAGTGAAAAGTTATGCTGCCAACATCTAGCAATCCTCCTTCCCCTATTTTCTCTGAGCAACATCCCCTTTAATCTAGAAATTCATTTTCCAGAGCTTCTTTCTCCTATTATATGACTATATGGTGTATCCTTATCCATATCTGAGTCATTGAGAGAAGTATTTATCGGTTGATTTGATGCTTGAAGATTCCAGGAGGAACCTAGACAGTTGGCTTCAAGACGGTGCCTCAGGCAGGACAAGGTTGCAACTTACCTTTTCCAATTACTGGTAATAACGAGCTTGTTTTCCCCCAAATTTCTCTTCATTGTACATTTTTCTATATTCTTACTTTGCATATGACATATTATATGCACATGTTTATAATTGTATAACTACTTTTTTCTCATCCTTAGTTTTGTATCTATCTTGCAGGTTAAGTCCAACAAAAGATTAGGATCTCTTCGACGAATTGGAGTAGGGACCAACATCAAACGGGAGAATAAGGTGCACCTTATTTTCTCCTCTCTATCCATAACTTTTCCTAAACAAAGTAGTTATTTTCTTTGATTTTTGTGTGTTTGTCACTGTGGGGAGACATTTATCTCTTTCACTTGGTCTTTCTTTTGTTGTGATTACGACCCACGATCACAGGGGAAAAATCCCTTAATCAACAGGTGTATAAGAGCTTATTGCGGGGTGCAAAGAAGATTTGGCTAGTTAGTTAGAGATGAAGGACACTGGCTTGATGCATTATTTCTTGGGGTTAGAGGTATGGTAGGTATCGAGAGAGATCTTCCTTAGAAAAGGGAAGTATGTAGTAGAGATCTGTTGACAGGCGCAAATGACACACCATCAACTGGAAGGTTAGATCCAGACCAGGGTTGTCTAATTAACCCAAGCCGTTTGGTATGATCTGACCCGATGGGTTTAATGGCTTCGTTAGCCAACTAAAGTCCTAAAAACAGTAAAATAAATAAACTGATCTAAAGCTATGATTCTAACAAATAATATATTACTTATTAATGTTTATTAAAAAGAAATGTGAATATACAAATGATTATAAACAATATATATAGTTTACAAGGTTTACTTGAAATCTTGCGAAAATGAATGTTCATAATAATGTTTCAAAATAAGATAAAGTAAGAACAAAGATCTTTTTGGTTTTTTTTAATGTTTAAAGATTTTAAACTAATAAATACTAAGCAAATACAATTGAAACAATGACACGGAAACAATCAAAGCTAATTAATGAAATCATTGTCTCATTCATATATAAACAAATTTGAATAAAAGAAAGCAATGCACCTACTAACCTCTCACTGATCAACAGTACTAAGCTAAATTCATCTCTCTATATTTGTATGAGCTTCTCTTAACCTGTGTCAAGTGTAAATCTATGACAAAAGAAAGAATAATACTTCCTGAAGAAATTCAAGAAAGTGTTTCATATTTGGGAGCAAGTTTATAATGACAAAAAGACAAATAATTATATATCTTGTGACCTTGAAATGTCCAATAACTGAAAATGAAAGAAATTACAATTCTCAAGAATGGTGTTACCAGCTATCTAGCATCAGATGTAAACTCAAAATACTTGAATAGATGATCAGTCATAGATATAAACTAAACCAAAACATAATGAACAACATAAATAAAAACATGATATAAAATATTATGTGCAGAACTGACGAAAGCTAATTCGACATAGATAACATTTCACATCAAGAAATTACATGAGAATACAATGAAAAAACACTACAAAGTCTACATAGGATGAAAGCCAAAGAGTAAACTTCTTTCTCATATAGTTTCAACAAAATATGTTCAGCATATGGTCCAGGAAGAACTTTTGGGATAATAGACTCTTAAATATTGAAAAAAATTAATATATAAATGATAACAATTAACCATGTATTGATAAAACAGACTAAAGCTAATTTAAATCAATGCATAAACAATTATTCAAAGAATATGAAGATATTATAATGAAAATAAAACCATTTTACTCACAGGACAAAAGTCATTAAGCAACTTAGAATTCCATATTCTTCTTTGAAAATACTTGTCCATTCTCCCAAAGATTCCAACCATCCGTTACTCCATTTGAAAAGAAAAATTTTACAAAAGAAATAATATACAAAAGAGAAAGAATAAAAATCCTCCTCTCAATTTCTTTGGATCTTCTTGGCTTTGAACTTTCTCATATATTTATACAATGAATGAACAGTCTAGGTGTCACTAATAATTTCCGCCACCTTAAATTTGTCTCGTAAAGAGACACAAATATCTCTCAAATCGTGCATTTGTTTGGGAAAATTCCTGTGTAAGCTAAATGGGTCCATTTGGAGATGGGTTTTCAACCGTTTCTTCAAATTCCTTACGGTTTGGCTAAAACAAGTCCCACAAAATTGTTTGTTTGTTCTTGAACACATTTCCAAATCTTATCTGTTGTTGTTCACAATTTATTTGCAGCAATCCAATATTATTTTTGGATCAATTATCTTGAATGTATTTAGATAATAAAATCAAGCTATGATTAGATCCATACCAAATAATTGATAATAGAAACCTGTGAAACACAAAGAAACCTAAATTAATAACCTAAAAATTGTGAATAAAACAAAATATAGAAAAATAAAATAAAAAATGAATTTAAACTAACTATAAGTTCTAAACAAACATTGCGTATACTTTCCTTTCAAATATGATCTTAAAATTCTAGAAGCTTCAAGTTGATGGAGAGGAGAAAAATGTTAATTTTGTGTTTTCACAAAATCAAACAAATTATAGATAATTCTTTTTTTTATTATTTTATTTTTATTTTGAAATGAGATGCAAACTAACAAAATAATTTAATTAATTAAACCTACCAAATGATTTTGTGTAAATGATTGTTAATGAGCAAAAGACGAAAACATAATCATAATTTAAATGAAAGTAATAGTTGATAAAGATTAAGGTTTTCGTTTAAATTAAGATTTCTATGTTCGTCTCTCCCTCATTCAAATTTGATCAAATGTGAACAAATGTCATAGAAAAGATGTTTCGTAATAAAAACTCCCAAATTATGAAGCTCGTCCATCAACATTAAAACTTTGTAGAAAGAAAAATGAAATGGCATTTAAATTTCATGAAATTCAAACCAAACAAAAGAAAAGAATATAAAATCAAACCAACCTCGAAACAAAGAAAACCAGTACCAATCCAATCAAGTCAAAGGGAAACAAACGAAGAATCCAAGTAGAATTTCGAGGGACCCTAGATTTTGATTAAAGAAAAAGAAGGGGGTTGTTGGGGCCCAACAAGATCCTGAAGAGATTTAGGATGGAGGACTGTAAACCGATGCCTACAACTATGATTATCAATCCGAAGAAGATTGACACTTCATATTCATAGTTGGTGGATCCCAAGATATACATGCAACTAGTAGGGTCCTTAATGTATTTGGTCAACACTAGACCAAATATTTGTTTTTATATGAACACCTTGAGTCAGTTCATGGTAGATCCAAGGCAGGTGCATTGGATTTCAATAAAGCATGTGCTCAGGTACTTGAGAGCTACAATGGAGTATGGATTGAGATATCTTGGAGGCAATGGAGTAGAGTTGTAGAGATATACAAACTTAGATTGGGTAGGCAGTGAAGTAGACATAAAGAGAACCCCAGGGTGTTGCTTCAGCTTGGGATCAACAATGATTACTTGGTTCAATGGAAAACAGACTTATGTGGCACTCAGTTCAATAGAGGTAGAGTATGTGGCAGGGAGTAAGGATATGTGTGAAGCCATTTGGATTCACAAATTGCTTACAGGTTTATTTGGTCAGGAATTGGAGCCTACAGTGATATACTACGATAATCAAAGTTGTATCAAACTCTCTGAGAATCTAGTATTACATGATAGGTCCAAGCATATTGAGATCAGATATCACTTCATTTGGGATAGGATCCAGAAAGGAGTAATGAAGCTTCAATATATTTCCACAGATGAGTCGGTTGCATATATTTTGACCAAGCCCTTGGAGAAAGATAAGTTAGTATTCTTCAGGGAAGGACTTGGAATGGTGCATAATACCTTCCTCACTAAGAGGGAGTGTTTATTCTAGTGGTATCATCAAACAAGTATTTCCTCATAGGTCTATGTGTCTATACATGTGGAAATCGTCCAAAGCCTTCTACTCTTGAATTTACTTTAGTTAAAAGAATTATTAAAGAAAATTGCTTTTATCAATTAATTATGTAATTAGTTAATTGAGTTATTTATGAGACATGCTAAAATACTTAGCATGCAACATGTAATTTAAATCTAAAAGTGAGTGTGAGAATTAATCTCAACCATGGATCACTTTTGAGATTAGAAATAGATTGTAACTCGTGATTATAAAATCAAGGCTAGGGTGGCAGAGAAATACACTTGATAGGTGTTGAGGAAGTCGCCACAAAATATTGGATCATGAAGAAATATGGTTCAATATCTTGGATAGGTGAAGAAGGACCTTCATCTAGAGATCATACAATTCAAGGAGAAGAGAGAACAGAGGCATACACAAGTGGGTTTCAACATAAGGAAGCCACAAGAGAGTTTTGGAGTGTATAGAGATTTTCGTACAAGTTTTTTGTACACATTTGTGGGTCACAGTTGAGACAGTCATGGAAATTCGTGGATCACAGTGAGTTAGTTGGTGGATATCCACGGTTCAAGGAAGAGACAATTGTGGATTCCTAGAAAAGTATGACACAATTGATTGTACAATAGGTTATCCCTTTCCAGGTTAGTCTGTAGTTGTGTTTCTCTCAGTGGGCCATTTCCCTATTATTGGAGCCCTGATTTTAGCATAATAAATCATTCTCAACACTAGTTTTCCCTCCTGGATTTTTCCATGGGTATTTACCCAAAAAATTTGGTGTTCATGTGTGCTTGATTTGGTTTCCTAGTTTATGCTTCCATTGCATGCTATTGAGTTGAATATTTTAGTAGTGTATTTTTGTTTTGTGAGTTGCTAATCTGATTGTAGTAAGGAAATCACTAGATAACAAAATCCCTAGGTGTTGGAGTAAGAATTTCTACATTCCCGACATAAAGCGATATGACAACTAATATTCTCGTCGATCTTAACATCTACATTGATCTGTGGCTTAGCACATGATTGGTCAATGATATTTATTTAAAGAGTATGTAGGGTCATTTGTTGATGATTGACTATGAGAAACTCTCTTGTAATATTTTTCTTTTGCATTAATAAATTGCCTCAAGTGGACACGTTGGTTGGGGTCGTGGATATTTCCCCACATGGGTTTTACCACATAAAAACATCAATGTATTTCTATTTGATCTATTTGTGTGAGTGGTTACTGAAGGTGTTCATCCTATATTGGAATACTCGTGTTTTTGAATAGTTCCCGAGGAGGAAGGGCTAGTAGAGAGGTTGTTTGGGATAGTTGTGCCAAGCAAGATAGAACCAAGCAAGGTTGAACCCAGAACCGATGCACCCAAAGGTGTGTGATGAGGCTCAACCAATGATGTGGTAAAACCAAGAATATCTCCTAACGCTGGTGGGACGCTTAGAAAGAATCTGGAATGTTGGGAATTTTGTGGGTCCCCTATGATTCTGGGCTAGCAAAAAGTGTGTTAGTTCAGGTGAGGAGAAAGGATAGATAACAAGTGATTTTGTAAACAAGTATGAAATACAACCTATTTTACTAATAATATGAATAGTTGCATATGGTTAGTAATGAATGATCATAACACATATATATCAAATGTAAAGTAAAAATATCGATTGGGTAGGTTAGGGTATTATCCACATAGGGAATAATGAAACAAAATGCACGTGTCTTATAGACCTATCATCCTTCCACTCAATGTAATTGGACCTTCCAATATATGTCGACAATGGTTCCTTAGGACATCGGAAGATATCTAGTGAAGGTATGAAATATTATTTATAATGCAGGACAGAGGGGGCATATCCCAAAAGAGTTGACGATATTTCCCAATAGCCATACAAAATTTGACCTAGATGCAGTTACAAAACATAACCACCACGTGTGTAGAAATCCTAATTGTTGGCCATTAAGTTACCTTGTTCAAGTGCAGCATGGGGCTCTTGGCCTCAAAAAGTGGTCACAGGCCAGGTAAGCTCACAAGAGCCAGGTGGTTCAAGAAGGCACGTGTGGAACAATCGAATGTTGGCACTTTCTCCTTCACGAGTGTCTCTCTAACTTATGGCTTTAAAACATTTGAATGAAAGGATTTGAAGTACCCTAAGTAGTCAACCACTAAGGTTTGAATGAAAATGAGATAATGATGGTTATTTGGATACCTACCCCCGAGATCCTAACCTAGAATGAAAGTTGTTTTGTGGTCTCCTGTGGAGAAATTTTAGTGGGTTATTATGGTTTTTTTTTTTTGGTGAACAAGTCTGTGATATTGTGGTCATGGAACAATATCATTTGTTTAAGGGTGTGTTTGGAAGGTTCTATAGAACACTTAAGTCTTTTTTATCCTTGCTAATCGCTTATGAGCATAGAGAAGAGAGCATACTTTGATGCAAGTGGTTTTTTAGAGACATTTAGATGTGTGAAAAGTGCTTTTGTGCGCAACAATCTCTTAGTAGTTTATGTATAATATTGAAGCATATGGACATCATTGGGTCTTTTACTCATCTTTTTATTAACTACTAAGTTTTGAACAATCCTTGTGTAATACAAAAA
>SNQJ01S0101312.1:12535-43282 GCA_010110895.2 Picea sitchensis
GTTTCTTCTTCAAGATTTGAATAAGATTCTCATTTTCATCCAATGAGGATTTCAACCCTTGAGGGCCTTCAGATTCTATCCTCTTGAACTGAGTTTTCCAAGCTCTGTTGGACGCCTTCTCTTGCCTCGACTTCCATTCCAACTTTATTGCATAAGATGACAGCTTTGAATTCTTCAAGCTTAGACCCAAGTAATCTGAATATAGAATGTCACTGGTATTCCTATGGAATTTTACTTTTTTTGGAGCACTGATGTTGTCATACTTTATCTTGATCTTAGATACCTTGTCTTCATCTGCAACTGCTATATTAAAGTTTCTCTTCTCTATATCTCTTACTTTGAATAGAAAATACTTGTGCTGAGAAATGTTTTCCACTTCAGGGACTAACTCCCTCATTTCACCCATAGCCAAGTTTCCTTTCTCAACAGATTATTTTTCCAAATCTTCTTTAGATTGATAAGTTGCTCCAGATGTCTTATCAAAGATGTGATTTTTGTTGCTGAAATTTATTGAGTTTCCTTCACTTTGGAGTTTGCTTCCTTTCTCAACCTCTACAATGTTGGTGCCACTCTCCACCATATCCATATTCACTTTTTCTTTAGGCTCTTCCTCCTCTAGATCCACTATCTATGGGAATTGTGTGATATTCATCTTCTTAGGGGCATTCTGCTGGTCACTAGTGCCCAGAGCCTCTGAACTAATTCTCCTGTTGTAAACACTTACTTTGGGGAATTTAACAATCAACTTTTGAGGATTTTGTTTTATTTGAGTCTGTTGCAGGGTTTCCTTCACTTGAAAGGTCACCTCCACTTGCTTTGTTTGAGTTGGTTGCAATATCGCTTCCATATCAACACAGACTTCTAGATTTGCCAATTTGTCAAAACCTTCAACATGTTCATGCTCATAAGGGGCTTGTTTTTTCATCAGTATTCTCTTGGATATGATCTAACATGGATCATATATTCTTCCCTGTAGCTGTAAAAATCCGAACACCTTGAGCTTTGCCTGGATCTGAGATAAGCATGATCTAGTCTTGACAATGAAGGGTCCAATGATGAAAGGGAATTTGAGGTTGGAGGCTTTGTACAATTTCAGGAAATGCTTTGTCTCTGATATGATTATTTGCCTCATGAATTCAAGGGAAAAGACTCTAGGTGTCAGAAAAAAAGGTAGAATATAGGGGGATTCAAGACAACCATAAATCCATACCACTGTTGAATGCATGAACAATACCCAGTCCCCCACTCTGTTTTCTGGATTTGGTTGTAAATAGCTCCTCATGTCATCCAGGACTCTTGGTAGGCTGGTATTGAAAATCAAACTGTAAACCCTAGAGATGAATTTGTTGATGAATATAAGAAATGTGATCCTCTTACATTCAGTTGATATGAATGATGCTTCAGGAAATTCTCTCTTATTTGTTTCCAGGAAAATCATGCGTAATACCTGAAATGTCTTAGTGATAACAAATTTTACTAACTATTTGTGGATATTATCATCTATGAATTTATCGAAACTGACATTGACTGACGGATTGGACTCTGACTGAAAGAATGCCAACAGGAAACCCAACATGACCTCGACCACATGCTTGTAATTATCTAGACATAAAATTTGACTCAACAGAGAATAGACCCATTGGACCCCAATAACCATGACACTCACACTCATTGGCAAAGACAGACTTTCTGAAAGATGCTCTGGTTTGACAATTGTCTATAAAAATGGATCTTTGAATTTTGATGGACACTCCCTGTAAACCCTTATTAAATTTTCTTCCTTGAACGATTCAGACGATGCGGAGAAAGACTTTTGTATGCCAAGGGCACCTCGAATTGACAGAATCTCTACCCTACATAGGACCTCGGACCCTTGTTTATTTACAATGACTTTTTCTTCCTATGAATATTGATCTGCACACCAACCTATGAACTCGAGAAAAGGGAACACAACCTTGACATCGTAAGCGACAACAGTGGCTTGGACTGCTTCAAGGAAGGGTATCTATTTCCCTACATTATCGGACAAATTAGATCTGGACACGGAGATGGGCGAAATGGTGATTTCAGTGTCGAATACATATGAATCTCAGTCAATTAGGGCTTCTTCGTTCGACACAGGGTCTTTCTCTATCACTGATATTATGATAGGGTCCATGGTGGCGATGAAAAATACCTGGAAATGAACGAAATTGGTGTGATATTGGCACACTATTGAGCTTTAGTTGAATGGAGTGGTCGTGCCAACTTTCAAACATTCTAGTGTTTTTTGAAAAATAATAGAATAAACGACAAGAGCCCCTTTTATATACTTTTCCAATTTTAGGGTCATGAGGGAGTGGTTTGAGGAAACCCACTTCTCACCTTGAAATGCACCCAATGGTGCCATGTGGTCTTGACTCAAAACCATGGATTATTTTTCGGCCTGCCTTAAGGAATTATCCTCCGTGCAACTTCTCCCCCCAAAAATATCTCGATCGTTGATATGGAGCACTAGCGATCTACGACCTATCGTGTCCCATCAACTCCGTACAATTTCCATATTTAGCCTCCTCCTGCTAGACTTGGCCCTGTCCTCTAGTTTGTCACGCCTCCACATCAATTTAACACCTTGCTAAGTCTTGAAAACTAGATTTCACACAAAAATGTTTATGGTGATAACATGGGCTCCAAMTGGGGATGCTATCCTCCCTGCGAGGTAGCAAAGAATGACATACCTAGTGCCTACCCAGTGGGCTGTAATTTACTCCTGCAACCAAATTTACCAAAATCTCATTTACAAAACTCAAAATTTACTCAACATAACTTAGGGCCTTCGCTACGGGCTTCAATTTCTGTTGATTTATTTGCAACTTATTCAACTGAAAAACAAAATGGTTGTATACAATGAATGGAAAGGGTGATAGTTCCTTTAAACAATATAACGTTTGAGAAACCTGCCATTCACAGGTCCTTCAATGATATATCCATTACTTTCCTATATAAGATAGGAATTATTTCCATGGTATGTTGCGATTCTGAAAGTTCCCAGCCATAGATGATCAAATTTGCCATGCTTTCCTCTGTCTTTATTTCTGGCATCCCATCTCAATACCAAGTCTCCTACTTTGAAATGATCTTCCTTGGTATGTCTGTCAAAAGCATTTTTAATTCTGTCTTGGTGCAGTTGATAATTGTTGAATGGTTTTTCTATTGTTTGTTGGACATTGATCAATTCATCTTTTCTCCTTTGAGTGGCATTTGTTTCAGCATCCCGCTCCTGTAACAACCTCATCACTTGAAATCCTAATGCAGTAGGAAAAATTGCCTATGTGCCATAAAAAATCTGGAAGGGTGAAGTGGCTATAGATCTTTTTGGAGTGATCATGTCAGCCCATAGTGCATGGATGATATTTTTGTGCCAACCTTTTTTGTTATCTTGTAGCAACTTTTTGATAATTCTGGTTAAGATCTTATTGGATGACTCATCCAACCCATTACCTTGAGGGTAATAAGATGAGGAGTGGCCAAGAGTTTTATTGCAGTCACTGCAAAATTTCTCTATCTTTTTGGAATTAACTGTTGTTGCATTGTCTGTAATGATTTTGATTGGACACCCAAACCTGGACAAAATATTGTTCTCCAAAAATTGAATGATAACAACATCGGTGGCCTGCCTGGTGGGAACTGCATCGATCCACTTGGTGAAGTAATATGTGGCTGTCATAATCCACTTATGTTGAGTTGAGGACTATGGATGAATTTATCCTATGAAATCAAGGCCCCATTGTCTAAAATGTGCTTCAAAAGAGATGGGATTCAAGGGAAAAGGCTGCAATTTTCTCTTCCCATCAAAAAATTGGCATTCATGACAGCTTGAAATCTCTTTGTAGACATTAGAAAAAATTCTACGCCAATAGAACCCAGCCCTCATTATCTTTTTCACAGTAGTTTTACAATAATGGTGTCCTCCACAATCACCTTTATGGAATTATTTGATGGTATTCTCTATTTCTTCCTCCAACAAACAAATCAACAAGATTCCTCTTGGATCCTTCCAATATAGATATTGATTTACAATACAAAACTTTGTTTCTTTCATCTTTAAGAGGAGCCTGCAAATTTCTCAACACATAAATGATATCAGCATACCATGGGGAGTCAATGAATTTTTGGGATACCTAAGGGGCCTTGTCTTCCTCTGAATCTGCTGACAAGTCAGCAATGAAATTTATTCCCAAGAGCTCACAATTTGTCTGTTCCATTAGCTTTGAAATTCCCTACCCCTTGATAAAATTTGTAGGTTTGATATCAAGATCATATTCCAACAACACAACTATCCACTTTCCCCTTTTTCCCTCAGGATCGGGCTGAGTTAAAATGTCTTTCACAGAACTGCTAGACACATAGGAAGTGGTATGAGAATGAAAGATATAAACTCTGAACTCCTTCAAGGCATTGACCAATGAATATACCTGCTTTTCCATGATATAATACTTCAATGGGGCATCCCTCAATGTCCTGCTATAGTATGCTATATGCTTCTCAAAATTCTTCTCATCCTTCTGTTATAAAACACCAGCAATGGTGTGCTCTGAGGAAAAAGAGAACAATATGAAATATTTTTCAAAATTAGGACTGGCTAGTACTAGGGCCTTGGTCAATGCCACTTTAATGTCTTCTAAGGATTTTTTGGCTTCAAGGGTCCACTTTATCTCATTCCCTTTCTTGAGCATGTTAGTGATATACTTTATGATTTCATCTAGGTTAGGGATGAACCTTCTCAAAAAATTCACTTTCCCCAGGAAAGATTGCACTTATTTTTTGCTCCTGGGTGTGCCAATTTTAAATATCCCCTCAACCCTGTTGGGATCTATCTTTATCCCCTCCTTTGAAATAATGTGACCAAGCAACTTCCCTTCTTCCATGCCAAAAATCGAATTATTGGGGTTCAATGAAACGCCAAACTTTCTACACTTCTGAAAATCCCTTCTTAGAGGCTTGAGACGATCTTCATCAGAAACTGAATACACATTGATATCATCTAAGTAAATAATAATGAATTGTTCTTTCTCATCAGAAAAAGTTATGTCCATAGCTCTTTGAAATGTTTCCCCTGCATTCATGAGCCCAAAAGGCATCTTTGCATACATGAAAGTACCCCATGGTGTTGTGAATGGTGTATTTTCCTGATCATCAGGGTAAACCATGATTTGATTATACCCAGAGAAACCATCCAATATTTACATCTTCTAAGAACCTACCACTTTCTGTAGAATGTGATCCATCTTAGGCAGTGGGTAGTTGTCCTTGAGACACACCCTGTTCAGATTTATGAGGTCCACACACAACCCAATCTCTCCACTCTTCTTTATGATAGACACTATATTCTCCACCCATTTAGAAAACCTCAGAGACACTCTGATATTGGCTTCAAAAAACTTCTTTATTTCTTTCTTGATCAAGGGAATCAACAAAGGATCGATTCTTCTTAATTTCTGTTTGAAATTTTTATGATCTTCTTTGATTGGTATCACATGTTGGATCACCTTGGTATCATAAAATTTCAGATCTTCATAGCTCCAAGGAAAAACATCAGGGAATTCTTTCATTAAGTTGATATATCTGTGCTTGACCTCTGGGTTGAGTGTCTTGGACAACTTAATGATCTTGGGATCTTCCTAAGTCCCAATGTTGCAATCTTCAACATCTCCCTCATTTACAATAATGTTTGGACTCCTGGGCCATATCATTGTTATCAAAGAGTTTCTCTAATGGGACCAAGACTTTGGGAATGATGTTACTTTTCAGCCAGGGATGATTTTAAGGATGGAAATTTATATTAAAATGCAGAAACCTGGGCTAATCTTACTAGTCCTTAATATGAAAAATGTAAAATGTTTGGCAATAGTTTTGTAAAAATATTCAAATTTCTAAGGATTTTATATAGTTTCTATAATTTTTGGCAATTTTTAAGGTAAAATAATTTTATTCTATGGAATTTGGGCAAATCTGTTTTAGAAAAAATGGAAATTGGAGAACCTTTTTTTCAGAAAAACCATGGAAAATTAGCCCATTTGCGAAATTTAGCCCCTAAAATCATCTATGTTTTCAGCTGCACTATATCTCTACCAACAATCTAATTTTTGAAGTAACCATCCTTTGTGAACACAGCTGCATCTACCTCTTCATCACAATATTCTTCATCAATATTCAAATTCTCAAATCCATCTTCCATTTTGAGAAAAAATTCTATTTGTTTATCATCTTCAAAAACCTTCCAGTACTTAATATTATCAGGGACTGTTGGTCTGTGCTTGAGCTCAATCTCATATCCCCTATTAGGAAAGATTGGAATTTTGAAAACTGAGGTTGAAGTAACTAGAGCATCAAAAATATGATTCTGACCCCTTGGAATCACTGAGAGACTGTATTATGAAAATTCTTTAAGAAGGTCCAACACTGTATTCTGATATGCTCCTAATCTAGGGTGCTTTTCTTGATATATTCCCTTCACCTGATTTATGATCAACTCAAAATCTCCATGAACAACTATCCTCCTAGCACCCATTTCTTTCAAATCCTTCAATCCTAACACCAATGCCTCATATTCATCCATGTTGTTTGTACAATCAAAAGCAAGTTTATAAGAACACATCTTGGTGGCCAATATGGGGGGGTTAATCCACACACTAGCTCCTGCTCCTTCTCTACTGATAGCTCCATCGAAGCTCATGATCCACATCTCATTCTTTGCACTGTCTTGTTGTTCTGAAAATTTTTCAGTCTGCTGATCAGATTTGTCTTTGGCAGCCATATCAATCTCTGGCCTTTTCTCTTCACAACACAAATCATTGAAGAAAATGGAAGAACCCAACTCAGTCTCCACAGAGTAGATGGGATGGTTATTTGGATGGGCCTTGTTACTGACCATATATTTGAGCAAAAACTCCTTGTACAATCTCCTATATTGACCAAATACATGGATAGTGGCGTATGACATATCCATTTGTAGAGTTCCTTTCAACTTTGCATCCCATGACCTAGATAACAACATGCCAAACTTGGGAGAGATATCAACAACCACTACATCCATAACCATATTCTTTGCTGGAATTTGAGACAAAGATACTACCGGATATTTTATTAGGCTTAGGAACTTCACCTTCCTTAAATCGAAAGAGAAAATATCTTTGTAAGGCCTTGTGATGTCCAGGCCTAATTGGTCCATGACCACCTTGGGCATCAGGTTATGGGATGCTCTTGAATCCAACATGGCATTGTGCAGAGTCATATCATGGATCTTCAGGCTGACATAGAAAGGGGGGACCTCTTCATCATCACTACTTTCCTCTACACTTGGGCCAAATAAGATGGAAGGATTATCATATTGTATGTTCAAAGTGTCAGAACTTTGCTCCATCTTGAGAATTTTGATGATCTGATTTCTATATTCACTGTTCTTTATCAACTTGTTGAATGGTACAGAGATTTTAATCTTGGCCATGTCACTTTAAAAATTAAAGGAGGATGAGGTTTTCTCTACCTCTTTGATGATTGTCTCCTTTCTTGTTTTAGGTACTTTCTTATGAGGTTCTTCCTTCTTCTTTCCTTTGTCCATAGCATCTTTCATAGTAGAGTCCTTTTTAGGCTGAATTGAAGAAGGTATTTTATTTTGAGCTTCTTTGGTAAGATTCCCCTTTGGAGGGTTTGTAGGCACCTTTTTGTTTCAAAGATTGTAATGTTTCTGGAATTGCATGATGTCATTCTGCAACCTTGTTTGGTAATCTTCTCTTTCTACTAACAACCTCTCATCATTTTCCTGCATGAATATTTCATTAGCATCCATGAACTAGTCATGTTATTCTTTAGTAAAAAATACCTCTGTTTCATCACCATCACAACATTGCATGTTGTCTTCAAAATTTTCATCATACTTCTCAATTACATAATTATTTTGAAAATGAGTTCTTATTTGCCGATCCCCTTGGTTCCTCTGATCTCTTTTCCTGATTTGTGGGATTGTTGGTCTTCTCTGATTCCTAGATGGAACATCAGTCTATTCTCTGGTGTTAGGATTATTATCTAAATCCATTCTCTCCATCAGTTTCTCCATAGTCTTCACCATCGTTTCAAACCTTTCTTATGATGTTTGTGAAGTTGAAGGTTGTGCCTTATCTTGAACCTTGTTCAAGTCCCTATTAGAGTTAGATATGATCTTTCTTGAAGCCATTAGATTTACTTCAACTTCTATTGCATCATTCATCATATCATCTAATGAAGTAGATCTTCTTCCCCTCAACAACAAAGAAAAATCACTTTCAAAGGAATCAACATATCTAAGTTGAGCAGATCTAGGAGGGGGTTTCACTTCACTAGGAATTAAATTATAGACCTTTATAAATCTGGCTGAAAACTCCTGCACTGTTTCATTAGGTGACCTTCTCATGTTTTTATACTGAGTTAACAACTGAAGGGGGTTTTTCTTTTCACCCCACTTTGCAAGAAAACTTATTTCAAAGGATTCAAAATTTATGATATTGGCTATTGGGAGAGCTCTGAAACACTTTCTGAATTCTCTTGTAAGACTTTGTGCAAACAACCTCATTTTTTCATCCTCAAAGTCTAAAGCTTTAAGTCGTTATTTTCCCAGGGAAGATTTCACTTTCGATCCCCAACAACGATGCTAGAATGTTAGCACTCTGTAAATTTGTTCGGCTAATAAACAAACGACAGAGGTAACCTAAAAACCAAATTTAGAGTTGGGTACTATCCTGCTCAGCTCAGAGAGGTATCTCTCGTGTCACTTGGTGTTTCTTTTTCAATCAATGGCTAGGTTTGTTTTTTGGGGGGGTATTTATAAATTTGCTGGCAAGGAAGGGGAGGGAAACTTAGGGCTATGGAGTAAAAATTATGAAAATGAATGAAAACACTCACTGGCTAGTAGGACTCACCAGGGGATAAAGGCTAAATGAGGCGATGAATCTGAGTTATAAATTGTAGTTTGCAGAGTGTAAGAAGAAGAAGAAAAAGAAAACAATTGCATCATAGCATTAATGAAATGAATTATGAATTAGTTAGGAAGAACTTAACACAGTTTAAATTACTTCAGCCAAGAGCACCACAAGATGAATTTTGGGCCTTTAAACTATCCAATTTAAATAGAATACAATGTAAGTGAAATTAGAAACATAGGAAATACATACAAGGAGAGAAGAAAAAACTCATATCACCACCATTAGAATCTTTTCATAGAGACTCCAAAGGCTTATGCATATGTATTCAATTCAACTCCAGAAAATTACAATTGTGTTCTGAACAACTAAAAAGGTTCCCTTTCACTTTTTCCAACATTAATACATTTGGAGCTTCTAATATTTATACAATTATAATTCCTTTAGTTAGAAACCGATTACAATAGCTGAACTGAAACGTTTCAACTTCTAAAACAGATTACAATAATTACAAATGACATTTTCGGTATGGGAACCGATTACAATGATTAAGCAGGAAAACGTTTCATGATCCAATTGTCAATTCCTCTGATGCTTCAACTTCTTCGTTTGCCACTTGTTCTTCCCTAGTCTTCTATCTGATATTCCATATTCAATGACACCTGGACATCATCTGCTGGATCCTGGAAAACTACACTTTTTTTATACCCAACCACACTATCTCCTTCCATTGCAAGTCATAAGGGATATCATAGTCCATCATTTGTTTTATTAGGATCTCCTGGTCAATGCAAGAGGCATATGTCATGACTAGTAGTCCAATCTTCACTGTTTTGAACTGATTCTGAATCTCAAAATCTGTAATCAAATGTTCAACCAGGGTTGCTCCTTTCAAGTTTTCCTCTAGGTTTTCAAACTTGGAGTGATCCATTCTGCATTGAGTGAGGTGAGAGTTGTATTCTTCTTGATCATATAATTTTCCTTTTCCATCCCAAAATGGTGGGAGGCCTTTAATGAACAATTCTTCAAACAAATCCTTGAATTCTTGTATACTTTTCTCCATATGTATGGCCTTAGTTTGGACTTATTTTAGCAGGTTATGTTTGGCAATGACCCTCTTGGCCCAGATGATTAGTGTAGTTCTATCTTTGAACCCAATGGTCTGAGGTTCTGCAGTAGGGATGGAGTTTACAAGATTTATGGAATTTTGGGCCCACTTTGATGGTTTGTTTTCTAGGGTCTCATTTAAAATAGTGCACCTGCTTCTAGCTGTGATGGCCATGTTGTCTTTATCATTGATGAAGTTTAAGTACACTCTGAACTTGGCGGCCTCAACAGTTATAGAATCCCAGATAATGTGTTTGACTCCTTGCAATAGTCCTTTTCCCCTCAATCTTATTTTTAGCTTGTCTATCTTCTCCTGCAAATATTGATTCTCCTTTTGAAATTGAGTCATCTTTTCATCCTTTGCTTTCATTTCCTGTTTCAATTTCTTTATTTCTCCCTTTAACCCCTTGATTTCTCCTGCCTTCAGGATAACTTGTGACATAGCCTCGACAAGTCCTTCAATGCTTGGCCCAACTATTGTAGTAGGAGGTACAACTACTGTCATGTTCAGTAATTTTATCTACCCTTGTGTCCAATTCACCTTTTCTTGTTCTATTTTTAATACCCTAGCCTGATAGTTCAATGCCTCTTGTTGAAATGCTTCTTTTTCCTATTCTAGAGCAACCAGTTCTACTGTTTTTGGATGCTCTATGGTAGACATTTTTAGTTTCTTCTTCAAGCTTTGAATAACCTTGTCCTTTTCATCCAATGAGGATTTCACCCCTTGAGGGCCTTTAGATTCTAGCCTCTTAACCTAAGTTTTCCAAG
This sequence comes from Picea sitchensis, assembly GCA_010110895.2. Taxonomy (NCBI): domain Eukaryota; kingdom Viridiplantae; phylum Streptophyta; class Pinopsida; order Pinales; family Pinaceae; genus Picea; species Picea sitchensis. The sequence goes on from SNQJ01S0101312.1 coordinate 23,344, forward strand.
CTCTATTGGATGCCTTCTCTTGCCTCAACTGCCCTTCAAACTTTATTTGCATAAGATGACAACTTTGAATTCTTCAAGATTAGACCCAAGTAATCCAAATACAACATGTCACTTGTATTCCTGTGGAATTTTACTTTGTCTGGAGAACTGATGTTGTCATACTTTATCTTGATCTCAGATACCTTGTCTTCATCTACAAATGCTATATTAAAGGTTCTCTTCTCTATATCTCTTACTGTGAACAAAAAAGACTTGTACTGAGAAATATTTTCCACTTCAGAGACTAACTCCTTCATTTCACCCAAATCCAAGTTTCCTTTCTCAACATATTTTTTTTTCCAAATCTTCTTTAGATTGATAAGTTTCTCCAGATGTCTTATCAAAGATGTGCTTTTTGCTGCTAAAAGTTCTTGAGTTGCCTTCACTTTGGAGCTTGCTTCTTTTCTCAACATCTACAGTAATGGTTCCAGTCTCCACCATATCCATATTCACTTTTTCTCTAGTCTCTTCCTCCTCTAGATCCACTATTTGTGGGGATTTTGTGATCTTCATCTTCTTAGGTGAATTTTGTTGGTCACTGGTGCCCAGGGCCTCTGAACTGCTTCTCTTACTGTAAACACTTACTTTAGGGACTTTAACTATCATCTTCTGAGGATTTTTTTTTATTTGAGTATGTTGCAGGTTTGCCTCCACTTCCAAGGTTGCCTCCACTTGTTGTGTTTGAGATGGTTGCAAGATTGCTTCCATATCAACATAAAATTCTAGATTTTCCAATTTTTCAAAACCTTCAACATGTTCATTCTCATAAGGGGCCTGTTTGTTCATCAATATTCTCTTGGATATGATTTGATGTGGATAATATATTCTTCCATGTAGATGTGCAAATAAAAAATCCTTGAACTTTGCCTGGATCTGAGATAAGCATGATCTAGTCTTGACAATGAAGGGTCCAATGATGAAACAAAATTTGAGGTTGGAGGCTTTGTGCAATTTCAAGAAATGCTCTGTCTCTGATATGATTCTTTGCGTGATGAATTCAAGGGAAAAGACTTTGGGTGTCAGAAAAGTAGGCAGAATATAGGGGGATTCATGAAAACCATAAAACCATACCACTATTGAATGCATGAAGAGTACCGAGTCCCCCACTCTGTTTTCTGGATTTGGCTATAAATAGCTCCTCATGTCATCCAGGACTCTTGGTAGGCTGGTGTTGAAAATCAAATTGTAAACTCTGGACATGACTTTCTTGATGAATATAAGCAACGTGATCCTCTTACATTTAGTTTATATGAATGTTGCTTCATGAAATTATCTCTTATTTGTTTCCAGGAAAATATTCAACAAGTATGTGTAATACCTGAAATGTCTTAGTGATAAAAAATTCACTAATTTTTTGTGGATATTATCAGCTATGAATTTATCGAAACTGACACTGACTAACAAAATGGAATGTGATTGAAATAATTCCATTAGGAAACCCAACATGACCTCGACCACATGCTTTTTTTTTTATCTAGACCTAAAATTTGACTCAGCAGAGAACAAACCCATTGGACCTCAATAACCATGACACTCACACTCATTGGCAAAGACATACTTTCTAAAAGATGCTCTGGTTTGACAATTTCTTGTAAAAATAGATCTTTGACTTTTGATGGACACTCTCTGTAAACCCTAATTATATTTTCTTCCTCGAACTATTTAGACACCGAGGAGAAATACTTTGGTATGCCAAGGGCACCTCGAATTGACAGACTCTCTACCCTACACAGGACCTCAAACCCCTGCTTATTTACGTCGACTTTCTCTAACTATGAATACTTCTCTGCACACCAACCTATGAACTCAGGAAAAGGGAACGCGACCTCGACAACATAAGGGACTACAGTGGCATAGACTACTTCAAGGAGGGGTATCTGTTTCCCTACATTATCGAACAAATTATCTCTAGACATGGAGATGGGCGGAATGGTGATTTCAGTGTCGAACACATCTGAATCTTGGTCAATTAGGGCTTCTTCGTTCAACATGGGGTATTTCTTTTTCACTAAAATTATGATAGGGTCCATGGTGGTGATGAAAAATACCTAGAAATGAGCTGAATTGGCATGAGCTTGGCACACTTTTAAGGTTCAATTAAATGGATTTGTTGCGCCAACTTTCAAACATTCCAGTTTGTTTTGAAAAATAATAAAATAAACGACAAGATCCCCTTTTATATACTTTTTTGTTTTCAAGGGCACGAGGGAGTGGTATGGGGCAACCCACTTCTCGTCTCGAAATGCACCCAGTGGCACCACGTGGTCCAGACTCAAAACCACGGTTTATTTTTTGGCCCGCCTTCAGGAATTATCCTCCGCGCAACTTCTCCCCCTGAAAAGATCCCCTAACGTTGATCTAGAGCACTTGCGATCTGCGACCTATTAGGTCCCATCAACTCCGTGCTACCTCCATATTTAGCCTCCTCTTGCTAGACTTGGCCCTGTCCTCTAGTTTGTGATGCTTCCACATCAGTTTAGCACCTCGCTAAGTCTTGAAAATTATATTTCACACAAAAAATTTTATGGTGATAACACACATGAACCTTTGATTCCTTCTTCGTTAGACTGCTAAATATCCCTCGTGCCTCTATCATATGATGAGATGCACCACTATCCAAGAACCAAGCACTCCTCATTGTTTTACTAGTATAAAGGAAAGAAATCATTAAGTAATCCTTCTCAAACTTTGTTGCAAACTCATCAAGTTACATCTTTGTTGATGTTGTTGTCTATATCTTTTCATTACCCTTATTCTTCTTCCCCGGACACTAAGATGCATAATTCCCATTCTTATGACATGAGAAGCACTTGTTTTTACTCAATTCCTTCTTCTTCTTCCCTGGCTATGACAATCCTCCATCACTGTTACCCTTCTTACTAGAACTCTTTCCTTTTCCCTTCCTTGTCTTAGTAATTGTTATTACCTAGACTTACTACCACCTTTTATCCTTTATTTTTAGCCTATTCTATAAAAACATATACTGAGCCTATTTGTTTTTGGTTGGTTTCACCTTTTTATAATTTATATCTCTCTTGTTGGTGTGATTTGCTTTGCTTTAAATTAGATTGCATTTGCTTCTTTTAGGATAGATTGAGATTTCACATGGAAAAGGATATGTCACATCACAATGATGATTTCCTATTGGAAAAATCGAGGCATTTATCTAGGTACGAGATACAAAACAGATTCGCTACCAGAATATCGCTATTTTGGTATCACAACAGGAATCATTTTTTGAAATGTACTTCAAACCCAATGATCGTGACAACAGATCCGATATTATGAGAAAATCTCGCAAATGGTTGTGGTTTTTGAATATGTCATCCTTTTAATGATTATTAGATCATGTGCACAATTTTAGTAACTCAATAAAATTATGTTGTTACCTTCTATATCCAATTGACAGGCCATGACTCGAGACATGCAAAGTTATGATTTCAAGTTTTGAGAAGGATTTTTAATAAAGGAAAATTTAGCTAATTGTATTTTGCAGCCAAAATTCGTGTGCATCATCTCTTATGTGCAGGTATTCTTAAGAGCCCAAAGTCAAACCCTAAGCATTCATAGGTGTATATAATTAGAAACTGACAACATATAGTTTAAGAAGGGAGGATGTGTCATTAGACTAGAACCAGATGGGGTCAAGTTACTAGAAGCATGCCCATAAATGATGGAGAAGTTCATAAATGTTGGATGGTTTAAATTCTGCTGCAAATTCCAGGGGCATCATGGAGAAATTTCAAATTTATTTTCCCTAAATTTCGATGGTTTTCAAACTCAAGTCAGAAATGTGTTGGTTTATGTTGTAGATCACTCAATTTAAACAACTTTTCATCTACCTGTAAAAGGAGAAATATGGTGGAAGAAGAATAATCTTCCTGTAGGTCTGTGTAATTAGTTTTTAAAGGAAGAACATTATAACCCAGACTGGAGCCAAGTCATTCCAAATAAGTGGCTCAAGAAAGAATGGAAGAATGTCTTAGTTGTTGTTCAAAGGTATATAACCTATGAGGGTAGGTATTCTTATGTTCATTTTTACCATATGATATTTTTAATGCACTTAAATGGAGATGTAGAAATGAACTTTCCCTTTTATTTGTTGAAGAGCCTGACCAAAATGGAAAAGAAGGTACAGACTAATCCAAAAAATTATGATTAAAATATTGGTCAGGTATGCATTAAATGAAGTTTAGGTCTCTTAGAAACAATTATTGTCTTCATTAGGGTTAGAGGAATAGGTTATAAAAACACCAGAAAAAAAATCCTAACAAAAAAACTAGAGTTTCAAAGCAAGAGGGAAGTTCATCAAAGAGTGTAGTAAAAGAAAAAGAGGAATTTGTTTATGTGGCAAGACAAGCTAGATTGAGCAAGAGAAAGCTCAATTTACAACAAGAAATAGAAATCAAGCAGGAACTCGATTCCTTTGTTTCAAAACAGGATATTGTAAGTTGTGATAGGGTTTACACGAGGAGGATGACAAGACAGAGGATACAAGAATTAAAAAAAGATAAATATGAACCTGAAACAGAAGCTCATGATGAACCAATAGAGGAAATTCCAAAGGAACGATAGAGAAAAAAGGAGAAGGGTAAACAACCTGCAAGATACTCTTATAGACTAAAAACTCAGACTAGCAAAAAAACTCAGACTTAAGTCTAAAATCCTTATTCAAACCCTCTTTAAAGGAAGATAATCTGATTATCTTGGAGGATGATAGTCAAGAACGGAATACTGAGAAAGGAAATATGGTATGTAGGTATGTAAGGAAGAAATAAACAAGGTAAACCAAGACAGGAAAAAAGATGCAACCAATGTTTAAGATTGAGTCCTCTCAATGTGATGAAGGAATAGAACAAGGGCCCACTTACAGTCCAAAGATGCAAGAATTGTCAGAATAATACATGGAAAGATAATATATCCCACCTAAAATTGTGAAAGAGGAAATCATTGAAGAAGCATATTCAAAAGAGAATAAACATAACAAAAAGGTAAATAAACCAAAAAGATATATTGATCTAAATAGATTTGAATATGCTGAAGAAAATCAAAGTGTAGATAGAGCAGAAACACATATTGAACCAAGAAAGCAGGGGATTGAAGAGTTTTAGATGACCATTAAGGAATTGAAGTAGGAAAATAAAGCACTTGAAGTATGGAATGGTAAGATATAGGAAAGGGCCCAAAGGATGAAAGAAAAATGCAAATCACAACATGAGTTGTTAAAGAAAGTTAGAAAAATGAACATTAATTTGCACTGGAGCAATGTAGTGCTTAATACTAAACTACAACAAGAAAAAGGTCAATATCTTGCTCAACAATGAAAAATTCTCCATGGCTATGTCAATATGCTAGTTGTTTCAAATTTTGAGCCCATTTCCTTCAGAAATGACATATTTTGGTAGCCCTCTTTTGACAAGATGATGAAGCAGCTCAATAATTTGAAGGACCCTTTTGCAAGCATATAAAAGTTCGAATATTAGGTCTCCAATGCATATAGTTTGGAGAAATTGCTACATATTTGATTTTGTAGGTCAAGGATATCTTTGAAATTGTGATTTAACCTTAGAATATGGTCTTTCCCTAAAATCTAGATTATTGTTGTAATGAAATGAATGAGATGGAATGTAATTCCTATTTGTTAGCCAGATATCAAGACTCAATCAAAGCTGTATCTAGATTTTAGGATCTCATGAAAAAAAATCTGTGGATAAAGAGGAAATTAGTTGACAGTGTTAAGGGTTCAAGTTTTTTGGTGCTAAAAGAATATTTTGACCTAGATTGTAATGCATGGGATCTACTACATTTTGCACTCAATGGAAAAATCATTCTCATGGTTATAATTTCTTATTCTTGTGTTATTTCTTCTATCTTACTTGAATGCATTGAATCTTTTTGCAAAGCATGTGATTTATCCTGTTCCTGTTGAAATTCAGTCAAATATTTTGTTGTTTACTCACCTATTACAAGATTTGTGTTTAAGTATTTCCTTATTGTTTCTAAATGATATTTGGGATCAAGAGTCTTCTCTGTAAGTGAAAAAATTGTGAAAATTGTAGTTTTCTTTTATTTTATCTCCATTTTACTTAATTTATCATAATGTGTGTCATTGACTAAGCTGAGTGTTTAGAACCTTGATCTAAAAGTGTAACCAACATCATATGTTTTCCAAATTACCCACTACCTGATCCATAAACCAACCTAAAAAAATCAATTTGATAAACCATTGCAATATATGAGGTTCCCTAGCTTTCCCTTAGAAGTCAAGGACAACTTTAGGGACTAACATCTTTTGGCACCATTGTCGGGGAAGGGAGTAATGAAGAATCTTTCCCTGGGAGGACATCATGATTAGTTCTAGATATTGATGGTGAAAATGATTTAGACACAAATTTTGACTGCATCATTCACCTGGAGACTCCATGAAGGAAGAATCCATTGGTGATTCCACTAGTTCAGGATGACAAAGGCCATAGAGTCAATTTTAGCCAAAAGATTTTCTCCATTTTACTTCTCAGTTGTTCATGGTTACCCAACTCCAGTACCTCTCGTAGATGAATGTAAACGATGACTTCCCAAGTTTAAAGAATGTATAGATGATAATCATACTAAAATTTTGCTTGATTTCATGAATTGATGCATCATTTGGATATCTTTCATGAGGATGTGCTCACTTGAAGGAGATGCTTGAGAATGGTATCGGTCTCTTCCTCACTCTGGTATAGCTTCCTTGAAGCAATTTAATACATTATTTCATGATCACTATAGAATATATTTTCAAACTGAATGTCTTTTTGAGCATTTTAGTGGAGAGTGTTCATCGTATATTCAGAATTTTGTAATTGATGAAAGGGAATTAAATCTTAATGAAGTAGAGGAGAACTCATTGTCTGTTGAATCCTTTTCTAGTTTTTTTATGCAGTTGGAAAATTTTCATCATTGCATTAATGTTGATTTATATCGTACTCATGCTCTAGATACATTTGACATCACATCAGAGGTTTCTAATAGTCACGTCTATGATGAATTTTCTGCTCAAAAATTTATTGGAGATCTACCTATTTTCGATGAGTATGAGGACAATTTAGAGATGTAATTTTTTGCATCAACACACAGGGAATTCTACAATACAAAGAATGTATATGACCATTATGCATCTAATTCAGGTAGTGAGGGAGATGAAGAGGCAGTTCAGCAGAAACAAGATTTAATTCAGCATGATGATCCTTTTCTTGAAATTGGTGAAATTATGTTGTTTCTTTCAAACCTCTTGCCTTGGAATTTACAAAGGAATTTTCTGCTCAAGATGATTATACTTCTAGTACTCATGGATTATTTCAAGGAGGATATTTGCAGCACAATCTAGTTAATAGAGAAAAAATTATAGAGGATCAACTTGGTCTTTCAAGTCAGCTAGAAATTTCCATGGTTTTCATGATCCCGTGGCTGCTTGGATGGAGAAAGTTTCTTCAAAGGTCCCAAACATTGTAGCTTTTGGTATGCAACTTAATTGCAACAATAAATTTGAGTTGTCCATAATATTTTTGTTGTATCTATGATGTTTTTTCTACGTTTTATCAATCAATTGCATGTAAGAATTTTCGATAGTTAATCAAATTCTTTCATGGATGCATTGGAAGTTTGATGTGAATTGATAAGGAGATGATTGTCTAGTCGTGTAGGAGTTGTACATAAAGAAGACCTCTTTTTGAGCATGTTGGTTTCAGTTTGAAGATCAAATTGTAGTGTGAGAGTAGTGTGAAGTTTTCAGTTTGACACAATGTGCAGGAATAAGACTCCATAACCCAATCAAAGTACTGGTAAATAGGATTTTGGTTTTCAGTTTGGATTTTTCAATATGCAGAGGGTCTGTCTTCAGTGGAACAATTTTGTTTTGCAAAAGTAGTTGCAGGGAATATTTATAGATTTGTAGGGATTAAATGGATTGGAACTTGGTCTACAGTTCTTAATGTCTCACAAGGAGAACATTATCCCCAAAAGGATCCAGTGTTAGTCTCTAGACTTACTACCACCTTTTATCCTTGATTTTCGTCCTATTCCATAGAAACTTCTACTGAGCCTATTTTTTTTGTTGGTTGCACATTTTTATACTTTATATCTCTCTTATTGGTGTGATTTTCTTTTCTTTAAATCATTTTTCATTTGCTTCTTTTAGGATAGTTTGAGATTTCACATGGAAAAGGATATGGCACATCACAATGATTATTTCCTATTGGCAAAATCAAGGCATTTTTTAGGTACGAGATACAAAACAGAGTCACTACCAAAATATCGTTATTTTGGTAGCAGAGGAGAAATAATTTTTTCAAACGTACTTCAAACCTAATGATCGTGACAACAAGCCCGATATTATGATAAAATCATGCAAATGGTTATGGTTTTCGAATATGTCATTCTTTTAATGATTATTAGATCCTATGCACAATTTTAGTAACTCATATTAGATTATGTTGGTACCTTGTATATACAATTGATAGGCCATGACTCGAGACATGCAAAGTTATGATTTCAAGTTTTGAGAAGGATTTTGAATAAAAGAAGATATATCTAATTTTATTTTGCAGCCAAAATTTGTGTGCATTAGCTCTTATGTGCAGGTATTCTTAAAAGCTTGAAGTCAAACCCTAAGCATTCGCAAGTGTACAGAATTAGCAAATAACAACATGTCGTTAAAGAAGGGAGGACGAGTCATTATACTGGAACCAAATGGGGTCGTTTTACAAGAAGAATGCCCATAAATTATGGAGAATTTCATAAATGTTTGTTGGTTTAAATTCTGCTGCAAATTCCACATGCATCATGAAGAAATTTTGAAGTTATTTTCCTTGAATTCTGATGGTTTTCAAAATCAAGTTGAAAATGTGATGGTTCATGTTGTATACCACTCAATTGCAACAACTTTTCATCTACATGTAAAAGGAGAAATATGGTGGAAGAATAATAAGCTTCATGCAAGACTGTGTAATCAATTTTTAATTGTAGAAAATAATAACCTAGATTGGAGCCAAGGAATTCCAAATAAGTGGCTCAAGAAAGAATGGAATAATGTCTTAGTTGTTGTTCAAAGGTATACAGCCTAGAAGGGTAGGTATTCTTATGTTCACTATTACCATATGATATTTTAATGCACTTAAATGGAGATGCAAAAATTAACTTTCCCTTTTACCTGTTGAAGAGCTTGACCAAAATGGAAAAGAAGGTACAGACTAATCCAAAAAATGTTGATAAGAGTACTTTTCATCAAGGTATGATTAAAATAGTGTTCATGTATGCATTAAATGAAGTCCAACTCTCTTGGAAACAAGTATTGTCTTCATTAGGGTTAGAGGAACAGGTTATAAAAATACCAGAAAAAACTCCTAACAACAAAACTAGAGTTCCAAAGAAAGAGAGCAGTTCATCAAAGAGTGTAGTAAAATAACAAGAGGAAGTTATTCATGTGGTAAGAAAAACTAGATTGATCAAGAGAAATCTCAATTTACAGCAAGAAACAAAAATCAAGAAGGAACTCGATTCCTCTGTTTCAAAACAAGGTATTGTAAGTTGTGATAGGGTTTACACTATGACGATGACAAGATAGAGGATACAAGAATTATAAAAAGAGAAATTTGAACCTGAAACAGAAGCTCATGATGAACCAATAGAGGAACTTCCAAAGGAAATATAGAGCAAAAAGGAGAAGGGTAAACAACCTGCAAGCTGCCCTTATAGACTAAAAACTCGACCTACTAATAAAATCACACTTAAGTCTAAAGCCTTATTCAAACCCTCTTTAAAGGAAGATAATATGATTATCTTGGAGGAAAATAGTCCAGAACAGACTCCTAAGGAAGGAAATATGGGCTGTATTTCTATAAGGAAGATATAAACAAGGGAAACCAAGAGGGGAGAAAAGTTGCAACCAATGTTTAAGATTGAGTCCTCTCAATCTGATGAAGGAATAGAACAGGACTCCACTTACATTCCATAGATGCAAGAACTGTCAGACTCATACATGGAAAGAGAATATAGGGCACCTAAATATGTGAAAAAGGAAATCATCAAAGAAACATATTCAAAAGAGCATAAACATAACAAAAGGGGAAAGAAACCAAAAAGATCTATTGATCAAAATAAATCTGCATGTATTGAAGAAAATCAAAGTGTAGACAACACAGAAACACATATTGAACCAGGAAAGCATGGGATTGAAGAGTCTCATATGACCATTAAGTAATTGAAGCAGGAAAATAAATCACTTGAAGTATGGAACAATAAGTTGCAGAAAATGGTCCAAAGGTTGAAATAAAAACAGAAATCACAGCTTGAGTTGTTAACGAAAGTTAGAAAAATGAACATTAAGCTGTATTGGAGCAATGTAGTGCTTAAGACTAAACTAAAACAGGAAAAATTTCAATCTTCTACTCAACAATGAAAAATTCTTCATGGCTATGTCAGTATGCTAGTTGTTTCAAATTTTGAGCCCACTGCCTTCAAAAATAAATTTTTTTGGTAGCCCTCTTTTGACAAGATGATGAAGCAATTCGAGAATTTGAAGGACCCTATTGAAATCATATACAAGTTTGAATATTAGGTCTCCAGTGCATATACTTTGGATAAGTTGCTATAGATTCGATTTTGTAGGTCAAGGATATCTTTGGGATTGTGATTTAGTCTTACAATCAGGTCTTTCCCTAAAATCCAGATTATTGTTGTAATGCAATGAATGAGATGGAATGTAATTCCTATTTTTTAGTCATATATCATGACTCAATCAAAACTGTATCTATATTTTAGGATCTGATGAAACCAACTCTGTGTATAAAGAGGAAATTATTTGATAGAGTTAAGGGTTCAAGTTTTGTGGTGCTAAAGGAACATTTTGACCTGGATTTTAATGCACGACATCTACTAAATTTTTCACTCAATGGAAAAATCATTTTGATGGTTAGACTTTATTATTCTTGTGTTATTTATTCTATCTTACTTGAATGCATTGAATCTTTTTGCAAAGAATGTGATTTATCTTTTTCATGTTGAAATTCAGTCTAAGTATTTCCTTCTTGTTTCTAAATGATATTTGGGATCAAGAGTCTTCTCTGTAAGTGAAAAAATTATGAAACTTGCAGTTTTCTTTTATGTTATCTCCATTTTACCTAATTTATCATAATGAGTATCATTGAATAAGCTAAGTGTTTTAGAAACCTGATCTAAAAGTGTAACCAACATCACATGGTGTCCTGCAAATTACCCACTACTTGATCCATAAACCAACTTAAAAAAATCAATTTGATAAACCATTGCAATAAATGAGGTTCCCTAGCTTTCCCTTAGCAGTCAAGGAAAAATTTAGGGACTAATAGTAATAAGATCCAAGTTCTCTTCACTACCTCCCTACTTGATTCCTTTAGACTCTTCCCAGAGTCTCTTCCTAAATGCAATCATCCCAAAGTCTCTGCCAATATGGGATATTCTCTCAAGAACAAACTACTTTAACAAATGGTTCCCATGACTTGGGAAGACCATTCAATGCCATGTTAATGATATTTGCATCCTATGTTTTCTCCCCTATGGCTGCAAGTTCATCATGCACCTATGTGATCCTCCTAAGATAGTTGGTAAGATTATCTGATCTAGACATCTGAACCAATCTGAGTTTATTCCTTAAGATCATATTATTATTCAAGTTCTTGCTTTGGAATAAACTTACAAGGGCATAAAACATCTCTTTGTTCATCTTCTTCTCGTTTAGGTGAGGGATTAGAGGATGCTTCACAGAATCTAGGAAGATTATTTTTTCTTTGGTATCCTTCTTGTTGTGAGAATATAAAGTTGTTGTATTTTTTGGTGGAGTAAATCATTTATCCACTAAATCCCAAAGGTCATACTCCTTCAATTCCATAGTGAATCTTTCTTTCCAATATAGGAAGTCAGATGCTCCATCCAATATGTCTTCAACTCTCAAATGTGTTTCTTCCATCCCCAACACTTGATAAAATGCCTTGGAAATAACCTGTTGCTGAAAAACTACCTTTGTATTGATCTAGCTTCCTTTCAGAGTGTGTTCTTTGATACCATGTAGAAATTATCACTCCAACACCTAGGTATTTTTTATCTAGTGATTTCCTTACTGTAATCAAATTAGCAACTCATAAAACAAAAATACACTACTAAAATATTCAACTCAATATCATGCAATAGAAGCATAAACTAAGAAACCAAATCAAGCACACATGAACACCATAATTTTTTGGTAAATACCTTTAAGGGAAAAACAATACTAAGAACGATTTTATTATGATAAAATTAGGGTTCCCGTAATAGGGATAATGGCCCACTGAGAGAAATACAACTGCATACTAACCTGACAAGGGATAACTTGATGTACAATCAATTCTAACACATTTTTCTAGGAATCTGCAACTATCTCTTCCTTGACCCATGGATATCCATGAATTGCCCCACTTTGACCCATGGATTTCCATGAATGTCTCAACTATGACCCACAGGTGTGTATGGAAAACTTGTATGAAAAGTTGTGTATGCTCCAACAATCTCCTATGGATTCCTTCTATTGGAACTCACTTGCGTATGCCTATATTCTCTCTTCTCATTTACCTATATGATCTCTAGATGAAGTTCTTTCTTCACTTATCCAATATCTTGAACCACAATCCTTCATGATCTAATACTCTTTTTCAACACCCTCAACACATTTTAAGTGTCTTTATCCCTCATCCTAGCCTTTCTTTTATAATTGCGAGTTACAATCTATTTCTAATCTCGAAAGTGATCTATGGTTGAGATTTCTTCTCACACTCACTTTTAGATTTAGATTACATGATGCATGATAAGTACTTTTATCATGTCTCATAAATAACTCAATTAACTAATTACACAATTAATTAATAAAAAAAAATTACTTTAATAATTCATTTAACTAAAGTAAATTCAAGAGTAGAAGGCTTTGGATGATTTTCACACATCTAGAAACATAGAATTGTGTGTAAATACTTATCTGAGGCTACGAATAGCATCAACAGATAAAATATCGTGACCATCGGATTACAAAATAATACTAATGCATACTAAAGAAATAGATTAAGAAACACACTTTAACCTAACAACATTAGACTAAGTTGATCTTAACTAACTCCTAAGTGTCTACATATCCTAACTCGTAAGTGTCTAAATATCCTAACATCCCCCCTTAAGAGAAACTTGGGATATGATTTAAGGATTTACAAAGGAGACAGAATAGGAGAAGGAACGAATCATTAGAGCCTATCCCCCCTTAATGACATTTTTTTGAACTCCTACCATAGATTGAAGTTTGGAAAATTATGCTTATGTAAGAGACTTCATGAAAATGTCTGCAACTTGATATTTTGTAGGACAGAAGAGAACTTCAATAACTCAATTATGAATGAGATTTCTAATGAAGTGCATGTGTAGCTCGATTTGTTTTTTTCTTTGATATTGAACTGGGTCTTTGGAAATCTTAAAGGCACTCTTATTATCGCACCAGAGGGTGGTTGGATGTTTCTTATGGAATCCAAAATATGAAAGGATCCATCGAAGCCACAAGGATTATTGACTTGCATTAATCATTGATCGATACTCTACTTTTGTTGAGGAAAGAGAAATTTCCTATTGTTTATTACAATCCCAAGTGTCAAGTCTAGAACCAAGGCTAAAAATACAACTTGCATTATACTTTCGATCATCATGGTTTTTGACCCAATCTGAATCAATGAAACCAACCAACAAGGGAGTCTCCCCTAAACTATAATGTATCCCAAACTGAACTATACCCCATACATATTGCATTATAAAAAAAAGGTGTGCTCGTTTCACCATAGACAATATCTCAATATTGTCACCCAACCATAGGCACAAATGCCACCCCCGAGAAACTTAACCTTGATAGAGAGAATGATTACGGAAGAAAAACCTAGAACCAATAGCCAACTAAGGTAGTGTACCACTCTCCGAAGCTAGCATACCAAGAAAAAATTACAAACCATAACCAAGAGAAAGTCCAAGCCTAAAACTGAAAATACAAGTTGTAGTAGCTGCAGCTGCAACTACTCTCCAAACTTGTGCACTTACCAAATTTATGCAGTTGTGAGTTGTGTGTGTCCATAGGAGCTCTGACATCTTGTATTTATACTGCTCTTTCTTAGTTTTTTGAGCTGACTTCTCTTTCTGGAGGCTAAAATCTCAATATTAATTATTTTCTTTAGTCGACTTGTCTTTTAGGGTTATGTCCAATGCTTTAGGGTTTCTTCTTTCTTCCCATAATATTCTAGTCTTGTTAGGGTTACACGTGGAGGTTTAATACCTCTCACAACTACCATAATATCAACACTCCCTCCTAGCTAGGGAGGTATTAAAAACATACCATTCAACTTGTAGCATCATCATAGCCACACATGCTATCTCATGATCAAATCACAAGCACAATCATCACTATCAGTATAATCTGATAGCATAAACTTCATCATTTCTCAAATCCATACTCTATCCGAGTAATCAAGCATGATGATAAATAAGTCACTCACTCCACAGAGTGATACAAGAACCATTCTTCTAATCTAGACATATGTCCTAGAAGAATAAATGTTCCAACATATGCTAGAAGCCACACCATGGGCTATGAGGACTATTCTTCTAATCAAGACATAGATCCTAGAAGAATAATTGTCTTGGACCATTTTCCACTTGGATAATGTCTATTCACCAGCACACTGACTATCCATCTAGTTGGTAATAATTTCCAACACTACTGATAGTCTTCATGGAAATCAGAACAATGCCATTTAATAGAACACAACTGTATCCATCCATAGTAGTAAAAAACTATTATTTAGTGGTACATAACACACCAAGTAGCACACAGATACTTAACCAGTGACACATAGTCACAAATAGTGGAACACATCCACCACAGTGGCATACAACTACTATCCAAAGACATATAGTATCCACAGTAATCATATCATCCGATATCAACCTGCATAACAATATCATGATACGAACTGAGTCATCTCGTCCATTCTTCCACTCATATCTATGAGATATGGAAGAGAATCTACCCTCAAAAAGTAAAACATCAGCCATGGGCTATTTGGACTATTCTTCTCAAGCATAGAATAAGAATTTTCCCTGATTTTTGAGCCTAAATGATTCACCTAACTGGGCCATTCCTCCAACATTAATCATAGTGCAACCTAGAGAGAATGTGTCTACCCTAGGGAATGTTTGTCCTTGATTGTTGAACCTGGACCATTCACCTAATTGGGCCAGTCCTCCGACACTAATCATAGTGCAACCTGGAGAGAATGAGTCTTCCCTAGGGAATGACTGTCCGGACCATTTCCTAAGGAAATCATTGTCCTACACCAACCTCCAAAATGGACCATTCTTTGAAACTTCTCACAACTGTGAACTTTGAAAGAATGACTGCCCAACGAGGTGGACCATTCTACTTGACCACTTCTCAGAGTGACTGCCAAGACGAATGAATTTCCTAGACCATTCCCCCACACTGGCCACAAGGGGAATCATTGTCTATGGCACATCAACAATATATCGAACAATTTTCATTATGAAAATGATTGTTTGATCTGGACCATTTTCCGAACTAGAAAATGCCTATCCATTAGAAATATCAAAGCACTTTCTGAACTGGAAAGGAACTGGTCATCTTGGACCATTTTTTGAACTGAAAAATGATTTTCCATAAATCAATAACATATCAGTTCTCCCTCCCAACCTGGGATTAATGTCTTCCTTTTTCAATAAGGAAGTCATCTCCATGAGCCCTAGTTTGTCTCTTAAGTATGCAAACTTTTCATCTTGGACATAGGCTTTACCAAAATATCTGATATCTACTCATCTGTGGAGATATATTGAAAAAACCACTTCTTTCTTCTGGACTTCATCACAAAGAATATAATGCTTGATCTCAATGTACTTCAGTCTATCATGGAACAGTGGTTTTCTCTGAAGACTTCATATAGCTCTGATCATTACAATATATCATGGTCAAATTCAGTACTTTTTTTTCATGCTAGCTCATGACATCGTGGAAAATCTCAAAATAAAACATATCCAAGTAACACTTCTTCTGTCATCATGAGAGTTTTCCATGGAT
Organism: Picea sitchensis; assembly: GCA_010110895.2. Taxonomy (NCBI): domain Eukaryota; kingdom Viridiplantae; phylum Streptophyta; class Pinopsida; order Pinales; family Pinaceae; genus Picea; species Picea sitchensis. Next base: position 39,542 of record SNQJ01S0101312.1, read on the forward strand.
TAGAAATCCATCATCCTGGACTTCTGAGTAACCATTCTGATACACTATTTTTTTCATAGAATGTTTTCACCATGCTTCTGTTGTATATGAGATACTCTGCATCAAGTTGTTTGAATCCATACAAGGTCTTCTTATATATGCATACATGGGTCTCTTTCTAGTATAAGATTCTTTCTCAATTTTATTTATTTGGGAAGAAAAGTCTTTTACATGTAAATTCCAATCCATAGATATTGCAAGAGGTATATCTGGTTTACTGAAATGAGCTATCTTCATAGTCTTCTCCCTCCTTCTAGAAGAACCTCTAAATCTCTCAATGTTTCTATTCATAAGTATTTTCACATTTTCTTACATACATTATTATTTATCATAACTTCCATTTCTTCTACTTGATTGCTTCTTGTGGGTTCAAACCAAGCTGGTAGTCTTGTGATTCTCGGTATAATAACTGGTTGTTCTGGATTTTTTTTCTTTCTTGGAATCTTCATGTTCTTCCTCATGTTTCTCTTTAGCTCTTGGGTCCATGGAGTCTTCTATAGATTCCATGCCCTGAAGATTCCAACTTTTTCCTTTCATCATAGGATCATGGATGTAGATGGAAAACCAAGGATACTTTAAGGCTTCTTTTCGAAGAAGACTTCTTATAGAGTCAAACTGAACACGTGTTGCTGATCAAGGCTACTACTTTCAATGGGAACATGGATAGATACTTCATAATCCTCAATGGATCATATCATTTAGGATTAGCTTCCTCCTAATCTTTTCTTGATGCATGAATGCATGCTCTTCTTTTGGAATTTTGTAATCATATCCCTCCATCTAAGAGAGTCCATGCTTCCATATGCATCCTTATTTCCTTCTACAAGGTGTCACAAGTCTTTTTCTATTTTTCTCTTGATTGTTGACTTCTTTCTGTTTTGACTTCTTTTGAGTCTCTTCAGGTTTGATTATGATTTCAGCTTATCTAGCAGTTGTTACTTATATAATAGATTCCACGGGAATTGTTACCAAATATTGTCAACGTACTTCATCTTTTCATGTGTATTGTTTGACTTGTAGTCATCGTGATAGCAATCCGTTTATTATTCCATAGGTATTGTTTCACTTGAACATTTTATCTTCTAAGAAATAGATATACATGATATGTACAGGAACTATGTAAACATGGTATGTACAAGATATTTGAAGAATATTATTACCTTGACTTAGAAGAAGAAGTATGTTTTATCCTGCTTGGCCTTCTTTGAGGTTCCCCTTCTTTGACAATTGATGATTCATCTGTTTCCTTCCTCATATGTTTCCTTCCTCAAGCCAAACTTCTTCTTATTCTTGAAATTCTTGAACTTTGTTGTGAAGGATTGATATTCATATTTATTTTTGGATTTCTCTTTTGTGTTAATCCTTGATTCTTCTCATGCACATCAAGTCCAAAGTTCTTCAAATGTGGGATACTCCTTTCTTGTGCTCATTCTTGTTAAAAATGCATCCCATGTCTTGGGAAGGCCAATGAGTACTATATTTACTAGTTCCTTTTCTGAAATGATTTCTTCAATAGCTTGAAGTTGATTTGTTAACTGAGAGATTCTTACAAAGTACAATGTTATGTTGTCATCATTATTCATGTTCATGTCACAGAGCTCATTCTTCAAACTCATTACTTGTCCAATGTTTCTGACTGAGAAGAGGTTAGTTAGAGAATCGTACATATTTGTAAATGAGTAAAGATGAGAAACGTAGGGTATCAGGTGGTATTTTACAAAGTCCATTATGATACTCATGGCATTGATGTCATTGTCCTTGAAATTCTCCATAACTGCAACTGCAACGTTCTAAGGTTCCTTATCTTTTCCTTATTCAAACTATGGTTCCACGATCTTTCCTTTCATGATATCCAACACTTTGTTCTTGGAAAGGATGAGGTCAATCATTGTCTTCCATGCTTTGAAGTTACAAGCTCATTCTAACTTGTTTTTTGATTTCATAGAGTAATTCATGACTTCTTTGACTTGGTCAACCTTTGACTTTGACAAAAAACTCAAACTTGACGTCTTAGCTTGTTGAGAGTACCAGGAGGTGCACTAGGTTAGGGAGCACTAGGATATTCATAAATTAGGTCAATCTCTTCACTTAAGGTGCCTTAACAAGAGGGTTAGGGTTTCATTTTTTTAGAAAAAACTTTGACTGCAACTGCAACTGTAACTGAGCAAATCCTCCCAATCTATCTTCCAGTGGTTAGATTGTTCGAAGATAGTGTGGGCCCATAACATGTTGTAAAAAATATTTGTGCTCATTTCACCATGGACAATATCTCAAAATTGTCACCCAACGATAGGAACAAATGCCACCCTCGAGCAACTTAACCTTGAGAGAGAGAATAATTCCAGAAGAAAACCCTAGACCCAATAGCCAACCAAGGTACCGTACCACTCTCCAAATCTAGTGTACCAAGTAGAAATTCCAAACCATAACCAAGAGAAATTCCAAGCCTAAAACCGAAAATACAAGTTGTAGTAGATGCAACTGCAACTACTCTCCAAACTTGCGCACTTACCAAATTTATGTAGTTGTGAGTTGTGTGTGTCCATATGAGCTTTGGAATCTTGTATTTATACTTCTCTTTCTTAGCTATCTAGGCTGACTTCTCTTTATGGAGGCTAAAATCTCAATATTAATTATTTTCTTTAGACGAATTGTCTTCTAGGGTTATGTCCAATGCTTTAGGGTTTCTTCTTGCTTCTCGGAATATTCTAGTCTTTTCAAGGTTACACATGGAGGTTCAATACCTCTCGCAGCTACCATAATATCAACATACTGAAGTATCCTTTTAGTTTATTTCCAATTGATTTCATGGGGTGTTCTCATATACCTGGAAATAATACCAACAACAAAGGAAATATCGGGTTGGGTATGAGTCAAATATAAGAGGCTACCAACTAACCAATGATACAAAGTGGCATCAACTTTGGAAGAATTACATGTGGTAGAAAGTTTGAATCCAGACTAGAAGGGAGAAGGGGTTGGTTTAGAATATTACATGTGAAAGTGACGAAGAAGGTTACAAGCATACTTAGACTAGGAAAGAAAAAAATCCTTCCTTCGTTTGCACTTGGATGCCAAGAAAAGAATGCAAATAGACTAAGTCTATCATTTCAAATTTATTTTTAAGATTGGATTTCACACGGGTTAAAATTTTAGGGTCACTACCAATGAGGATAAGGTCATCAACATAAATAAAAAGTATTATGAGATTGATTCCTACTTTCTTGGTGTAGACATTTGGGTCAGAATGACATCTAGAAAAGCCAGTGTCAAGAAGAAAGTTATCCATTTTGGCATACCAAGTTCAAGGAGATTTCTTAAGACCATAAAGAGATTTCTTAAGGCGACAATCAAGGTTAGAGTCATTATGGACATAGCCAAGAGTTTGTTCCATGTATATTTATTATTACAAATCCCCATGCAAGAAGGATGATTTGACATCCATCTGATGGACCTCCCATTCATGTGAGGCTACACGTGCTAGGAAAATGCAGATGGAATTAATTGTTGGATTACTGAGAGGGGGGGTGAATCAGTAATAGAGGAATTTAATCCTTTTTAACCTTATAATCCAAGTGTTATATCAATGAAGCATTATCATTTAATAGCTGTAGAGTAAATAAGCAATGAACAAATGAACAAATATACACATACACAATACACCAGTGTTTTACGTGGAAACCCAAATTGGGAGAAAACCAC
>SNQJ01S0101317.1:0-19424 GCA_010110895.2 Picea sitchensis
CGAGGAAAGATTTAGAACATACAAGATTTCCCGAATCATGAAAAGAAAAAGGTTTCAGATACCATGCAAGACCATGCAACTGATCATCTAATTTGGTCTGAAAGCAATAATTTTTTTATATTTATGTTTTTACTGTGATTGTCGAGTTGTTTTTTCTAACTATTTGTTATGCGAGCATAATAAATGGTTTTTTTTTTAATATTAAGTTTGTGTAACAATGATATTATTATAGTGTTTCTTAAGCCCATACCCATGTGTGAATTAATATTGTTTCAAGATATTTGTGTTTCAGATTGTATCTACTTCATATTCCACTTTGACCAACGTTAATTTTAATCCTACAACACCCTCACCCAATCCTACAATGATATAATACATTGGAGCTCTAAACCCTAATAAAAATTATGTAAACACAAGCATCCAAGAAGTTATTGTACATGTTTATGTTAATAAGTGTAAATTCCACGTAAACTATATATCATACTATTTCATTTTTAAATTTTAATTAAAATTTCTACTAAAATTAAAATTTGTTTGTAACTTTAATATATTAATTAAAATTTATTTGTAAATTTTAATTAAAATTTCTACTAAAATTTATTTGTAACTTTAATATATTAATTAAAGTTTATTTGTAAATGAAATAGGCCAAGAGAGAATTATTTTCAAATGAAATCCTTTGCCGCCCAACTTTGAAAACCCCGACTAAACAAAACCCCACCCACGAACAATACTGCGCCCAAATTTCAGAACCCACACTAAAAAAACTCAGTCGACCCCAATCGACAGCAAACTGGGAGAGAGGAGATCACCCCACAGGAGAAAGAAGGAGCCCGCATCTCTTGACCATCTCGACACTCTGTAAACAAGGCCACTTCAGCGAGGCTTTAGGCGTTCTAGGTATCACAGGTAAACATTTAGACTGTTCTATGTATGTTTGTCTTCTGCAGCGATGTATTCAAAGAAATGCCCTACCAGAAGGTAAGGTGATCCATGCCCACATCAAGCAGAGCAGATTTACGGGGGACGTTGGGTTTTATGAGGACTGTATACGAATGAAACCAATGACTAGAATGGAATTTCCACAGGAAAACACTACCTCATTTTGTTTGACCAAAATACCCAAATCTTCGAATGGTGCATTCATTGAAGTATGGTTTCACTGAAAATGTAATAGTGTCCTCTGTCTCAATCTGTTCCGGAGCCTGGAAACTGTTTTAGTCTTGGTGACCGGAAGAGGTCGTGCACCACAAATGGCCTTTATAAGACAAGCCTTTAAGACTGTATTCTGTATATTTCATAGATTGTTTTTTAGCATTTTCTACTCTCTTTACTACAAAGTGGATTAGACGGTGACCGGAAGAGGTCGTTCACCACAAATGGCCTTTATAAGGCAAGCCTTTAAGACTGTATTCTTTATATTTCATAGATTGTTTTTTAGCATTTTCTACTCTCTTTACTACAAAGTGGATTAGACATGAGTTGCAAAGTATAGGTACACCAATTTGGTACCGGTACAATGGCCTGATGAGCCAATCTTCTTTCCAATTCATGGTCCAATCTGCCTATATAAATATGCATTTATATTTATATGATAAATTCAATCTTCTTTCCAGTTCACGGTCCAATCTGCTTATATAAATATGCATTTATATTTATATGATAAATTCTCTCTAGGCTAATAGTGTCCTCTCTCGCTCCCCAATCTGTTCCGGAGCCTGGAAACTGTTTCAGTTTTGGTGACCGGAAGAGGTCGTGCACTACAAATGGCCTTTATAAGACAATCCGAGCCTGGAAACTGTTTCAGTCTTGGTGACCAGAAGAGGTCATGCACCACAAATGGCCTTTATAAGACAAGCCTTTAAGACTGTATTCTATATATTTCATAACCTTTCCTTTTTTACCATTTTCACTTCTTTACTACAAAGTGATGGACTGAGTTGCACAAGATAGATACACCACTTGGTGACCGGGTACGACATTCGATGAGCTTGAATCTTCTTCCAGCTTCACTAATACATGCCTATATAAATATGCATTTTATATTTATATTGATAAATCTAACTTGTTTCCGCCACCATTCAATCGGCCTATATAAATATGCATTTCTATATCTAGTTGACAAATTCTCTCTAGGCTATTAGTGTCCTCTGCCTCAATCTATTCTGAGCCCTGAAACTGCTTATATTTATATGATAAATTCTCTAGGGCTTAATAGTAGTCCCTCTGCCTCTTTTTGTCGTGTATTTGTTTCTGCTGTAGGTTGTGAGTTTCTTTCCTATCAATGTTACCGGTTGACATAGCTTTCATTCATCGGTGGAATATTAATATTAGGTATATTAGGTATATACCTAATATACCTAATATAATATGTCGGTATATACACCATCGATGGATTTCTCTTCCATCCACATCCCCAAATTGTGTCAAAATCTATGCAGCATAGTGTTTGGAAGTCATCAGACTTGACACAATCTGAATATGTGACCAATAACTGAGTCATTTAGTGAAGATTAAATATTTCAAAAGAAGGTGGTAATGTATTTCTGAGATCTAGAAAGATATTTAGATTTAGATGGCTACCAGAGAAATGAACCTGATATGGAAGATTTAACATGTCAAGTTTGGGCACAAGGATATTTAGAATTAGATGGCTACCAGAGAAATGAACCTGAAATGGAAGATTTAACATGTCAAGCTGGGGAACAAAGGATATTATAGTCATACTAAATGATTCATGCAAGAAACACTGTTTGACTGATATCAATCTATGGAAAAGTTTCTTTGGTGAAGAGCAAACAATATGCATGTGTATATATTCATTTAGAGAAAATGAATATATACACATGCAGTAGTAGGACCTTGACTTTTGATTTTCATCTAGCTACATCCAAGACAGAAGCATTACTATAACTGAAATGAAAGATATCAATTGATACATAGATCTTAGTAAGCACACCATAAATGGTTCTTCATAAACATTCTGATTCTTGCAATAAAGGCCACCATTAGGCCAAGCACCACATCCAACTCTACTATAAGCATGCATATTTCTATAGAAATGTTTTCTTTGCATGAAAACATTTCTATAGAAATATGCAAGTCACACAGTCACATAAATGAAAATGGCAGGTGTTTCCCTGATAGAGTACTGCAAATAAATAAGAACATCACAATGTCAAACACCAATATATTATGTTCACAAGCAGTAAGAAATTTCATCCATCTATAAATTTTTCCATTTTGATAACCACTAGAGGATAAGAAACCTTTGCTTCTCTACCTAGGTGCAGGTTTATTTTTGAAACTTAATGATATTTGCATGGATCATGCTAATTCAAATTATTCATGTCAACTAGAAAAAATCTCTCATGGTCTATGGGTCCATAATGTATCGACATTAATTTTTCACAACAATGTTAAATTAATGCTACAATTAATTTTCTTTTCCAACATTTGTAGATTCATTATTTTCAGTATCGTTCTGAAACTAATTCTAATTGAAATAATAATTTCTGGGAAAGGGGATGAGTAGACAGACATCCTATATTTATACTATTCATAATTTCATGTCTTCTAGTATGTCTCGGGACCCTATCACTAGGGAAGATCTCTCTATTTCCTTTTTTTTGTTTATCAACTTTGATCTATTCAAAATATTGTCTTTATGTATGACCGATGGAATCCATGCATTTTTAGCCTGTCCTTAGTTGTAGCATAGAGCAAAGATGCTTTATGCTACAACTAAGGACAAGCTAAAACGGGAACTTGATGGTTTTCATTATGAGGTTCAGACCACTGATCCTGCTGAGATAGATATTGAATTGATTAGAGACCGTGCAAATTAGATTAGGAGTATTTATTTATGCTTGGCCAGTTCTAGCTTTCATGACTTTTCTTTAAGTTGAAGTAAATCTCACGTCCATTGCTCTGTTGGGAAAATGTTCATGGCAAAGAGGGTGATCAAGTACCTGATAATCTTCCTATTGGGAGACAATCTTGGTTGTCATCCCGATTCCCATCTAATAATAATAGCCTATGTTATCTTCAATGACTAAAGCCCCCATTTCTTATTCAAAGGTATGAGACATTGCAGAGTTCCATCATTAACTCTTCAGATAATCAAGAATGGAATATTTAATAATAGAAAATTAAACATGTTATTATGTTTCTCAGCAAGTTAAGTAGATTGAGTTAACTATGTTGTCATAAGCAACATACCTGTGATATATTTATATTATGTTTTGTTATTATTTATATGTATAGATAGGAAGATGACTTAAATTTTACATTTTAATTCATTGGATATTAGGATTCAATTTTTGACATTTCAAGGATTGTTTACAGGTTCTAAGTTACAGGGGAGCAATTAGCAGCTTAAGAGAACAAGTGGCTTGTGCACCTTCAGTTCCCTCAATTAAAGTGGATTTCAAGCTTTGTCATATGAAGGAGAATCTCAGAATTTTCACGTCATTGCCTATCAAAGTGAGTTCATTCAGAAGCAACTCAATCGATAATATAGATTTGGGAACTATTTCTTGATGAACTCAAGTTTGTGAATCTTTCATAACCTATAGCCTACTTTTACTACAAAATCAACATCTACGATATACCATAGGCCTTTTGGATACTAAGATACTTAACCATTCAAATATAGATTATGGAAGACACTTGGTCGATTTAGCTGAGTCTCAAGCCTTGGTTACCTGTCTCCTCTTACCAAATGTCTAGGGGTGCTACCCGATCACTGACATGTGGGGTGCCTCAACCTACCAACAATATTGTTATAAACACATGTCTAGTTGGTAAAGAACTATGAAGTGGAAATTCAGAGGTATAAGAATGCTAGAACTCCTAATTAAGGGTATGTTTGGGACCTAGGTTAGTCTACAAAAAAGAGGGATTTAATTTAAAAAAATGATACGTAATGTTGGAAGGGTCAGAAGCTGGTGCAAAAAAAATGAATAGAACATAAAAGTAATTATGATTTTGTGAAGTGGATGCTACTTGGGAAATATGGTAATTCCCAACTTACTTAGATGCTTTCTTATCTGCAAGATTTCGTAGCTACTAGAAACAGATGTGATATACACTTGCAACAATAATATTCTATTTACTGCATATTATGAAGTAATTGTGTTTTAAATTTTAGTGCATACTGAGAGTTATTCGTATGTGTCTTTTGGATTATAAAATCTCTATATTACATATTTAGTCTAAGACCGGGGCTCCAATTAAAATTCAATTTGATCCATCTGTCCTCTAAGGGCTGCTATCCCTGTTAGGGTATATTTGGGTTCCCTTATTAACTGTCTATTAATGGGATTTGTGAAGGTAGTTAATATTTAACTTTCTATCATATTCTGTTTGGAGAAAACAAGTGCCAATAACAAATTTAAGACTCAGAAATTTTATAGTTTTGTGAGTTAGATGAGTTTATGCATGATTTGATGAAGTAAGTAAGTCTATGCTCATCTAGAAGAATTAGAAATATGGGTAAAAATAGGGTATTAACTGCTATCATAGTTTGATTAGGTTATATAACTGAGACTCGTCAGGCTTTAAGTAGTATCCTACAATCATAAGGTGTATAGCATCCTTTATTTTTGTATTTCCTGGAGGCCTCTCGACTAATTTGAATGTGATGCAAATCTTGACTCATAGGGATGAGGTTGTTTGTCACTAGTATTGAATTTGGTTAGATTAAGGAATGCTATTTTTTGTTGAAATATTTGGTTGTTAAAGATATCTAAGGAGTCATGGGGAATAAATGATCTTTTGTGCTAAATATGTACGGGTATGGTCCTTTCTCTATTATCCGCTCAACCTGGTTGCTACAAAGTTTGTCTAATACCTCCATATTATCTACATTTTCATATTGTTTGGCTGCCTTAATATAATATCTGAACTGGTAAAATTCATTGTTCTTCTCATACTCCTGCTGTATGTTACAACCTTAGATCTATCAAGGATGAGGTTAGCAACCATTCTCTTATTGACATTATGAAGAGCCATATATTAGATAGATGTCTGCTGCTTGCATGTGAACACTCTATTTTCAACATCATAGAGGTTGTACAATAGGTTCATTGATAATGCACCCTCGCGGAGTTGTCGCCCGCCAGGTGGATTATAGATAGTGCATGCATCCAGATGCACTAGAAAACATCAAAACTACTTTTGCAGCTTACTCACTGGCAGCATTACAAGATCATTTGATATGGTTAACGCACTATCTGTGATCCCAATGTCACTTTTATTAGCTTCCATAACTAGACTTTCAACAATGAGGAGAATGCCTTTAGCAAGTTCACCAACATCTACAGAAAATGCCCTCTTGTCTGTATCCAATAGCAATGCCAATGCACTTAGACCCAATAATGCTTGTCTATGATCTCGAATCTTGCAACAATATAAGAGAAGCTTGAGCACTAAAACCCAGTTCCTCCTGATTAGATTTTAATTCATCATCCCTCAAGTTATGAACCATGATTTGAATAATATTTAAACCACCACATTCTGTCATTTCACCAACAATTGCAAATTCAACTTCTGGATCCGCTTCTCTATCCTCCGTATGCCAAGAGCAAACTCACGAGATTAAACCGATGAGAATTTGTCATAGAAACAAATGTATTGTATGTTAATGCTTTAGAGAACAAACATTTATGCAAAGGCTGCTGCAGAAAAGAGAAATTTGTTGGATCGTGTAGCCCTGGAATTATATAAACAGGCAGAAGTGCTACAAGCTGTGTCAAAGCAAGGTCCAGTTCCCCGATGGGATCTGCAAGTCTACCTTGATCCTTTAATCCAAGGGACCGACCTGCTAGAAGGCTCTGTTGCATATCAACCGAATCTCCAGCAATAATGACACGGACAATTTGGGCAGCCATACTTTTGTCCTGTTCATCGCTAGAATGGCCTATCACATAATCAACAAGAAGCTGAAATCGGAGAGGATTATACTTCATACTACACACCATGAGCCCAGAAACAAGGACAATAAATATATTGTCCTTGTTTAGTCTTCAAATTGTAACCAGAATGAAGAGGGCGTTGTGGTGGTACGCCATCTTCCAGAATACTTTGTACATAGAAGTCACCTATCACTGCTTTCTTTCACGAGGCAAGTACACTAGGAACTCTTTCAACAAGCCACTTCATGACTTAAACGCTAGAACATCATTTTGTGAGCATACAATTCTAAAAATGCGATAGAATTCTCCACAATAAAATATTGAAACCAGGATCTAATATTCTTCACTGTGATTGTATTCGATCAATTAACAAAGACTGGACTTTTCCATTAGATTCAGAATGCCGATGTTGCTTCTATACATACAATCACCATCCAATTATTTCTTCAACATAAGAGAAAGATGAATTGATAAAGTTTCCTATGATAAGTGTTGAGTAGCTCCCTCCCATTGCAACCGCACTAGATGCTGTAGCATTTTGAATCCATGATGATGAATTTCATAAGACCAATCTTGCATCACCAACGCGAATGAAGCATTTGATAAGACACCTGACATCCCTTTGATTTAGATATTTGTATGAAAATTTGCTTGCCAAACTAGGATTTAACCATTGTTTTCCCACATGCCAATCAAGCACGCCCGAAATCGTATATTTTCAACGCTTTGTTGCGCATTAATCAGAAATGTAAAGTTCTTCCCCGATTTACTAGAAGAAAACCCTAACAACACCTAGAAAATGCAATCCTTGTAGGGAACTGGAATCTGTGATCTCAAAGGATAAACATGGCCATGCAAGTTCAAAAACGCCTATAAATAAAACATCGCTATTGCTTCTATCAATGCATGGTTGATTAATGGCTTGATTCGTGGTTTGATTTAAGATTTAAAGCTTGGACAAATCTCTAATATGACCTCAACCTTAGATTTTAGTCCATGCACTAGATTTAATGATTTGATATAGGACAATGTATAACATAATCCCATGGTTAACTCACTTAAAGGACACAACACTTTTACTTTAGGGAACTTTATCAAAGTAATAAATATTGCTAAAAGCCATGAAATGAAATTTTGTTTGTATTTTTTCATTGCAGGTTGAGAACCCTAGAGGTAAAGTAATCTTAGGCAAAGATATTTTCAAAGGCTGAGAAGGAAAAATGAATCTTACAGAGAGATAAAGGGATAAAACACTCTAAAAAAACCGATTCATTTTTTATCGCCAATGTTCTCGCATTGTGGTTGTACAAGCATTGAACAATACCATCAGTCACGACATGGTGCCGTGTATCTCTACATAAATATGGTCCCGCTAAGTTGATGCTGTTTTTTGCTTGTTCTTATGATAAACATAGCACATTGTTCACACCAATAATGGGAACCTCTGCACGTGGAATCTGATTGTTCACTGGAGTCAAGATACTAAAGGTATTGTTTGAAGGATGGGGTGATATTTCACCTTAAGGGTGTTTTAACCTTCAAGTTCAATCCTTATGCAGAAAGGGACATCTAAGAATATGAAAAAGATTTTGTGATTGTGCTTATCAACATTAAAAGATGTTATAAATTCATACATTCTATGCATTGGAAATAAGAGTCACCTTACTTTTGGGTAGTTTTTAACCTTGTTTTTAGTAAATATACTTATAAATAAGTACTATTTTTGGCAAAGAGTTTAGTTCAGATTAGTTAAGGTTTATGACTCGATAATCTTCACTTTAATTTCTATTACTGTAAATAAGTTGCAATCAATATTAGTAGAGTTAATTCATTATTCCAAAATGAAATGTTCATTTAGTATCTTTCAAACCACAATAATGATTGTTATTATCCTGCAATGCCTATATCATGGGTGCTCAAGTTGGATGTCATTCAGGAGAGGCAATGATGGGATGTATGGCAGAAAGGCATTAATCTCAAAGCACCACCGATTGGTTTCAAGATATACATAAGCTTATTCCAAAGCTTGTTTCAAGATTTAAGGAAGTTGATGACAGAAGAATTTGTTAATGCTGCCCTCGGCACTTTGGACATGTTGAGGAGGCTACTATTTGAATTAGGGATTTTTTTGAAAATAGTATGTTGAATGTTTTGGTTTTTTTCCAGTGTATTTGTTTGGTCCTTTTCAGTACTAAATACTGTAGAAGTTGCTTGCCTTTTATTAAAATATTCTATGGAAGATTTCTGATATTGTAATCATCTTTGTTTTCAAACCTCTTATATACTATTTTTGTATATTCATAAAGTTGTTTGTCATATATTTATAAAGTACTTTACAGATATGTTGGTGTGTTGTGTCATCTAAATTGTATGGCATTATGGCTAAGTATTGTCCGGCTCGTGGTACTACAATTTAGATTAGTCAACTATGAGAATACCCTTATCAATTGTACACAAGAATTCTCCTATAGTTGTAGTTACTATATGCTATTGACTGCAGGGGTCATATTAAAATCTTGTAAAATAGTGACTAATTTTGTTGAAAATTGTATACAGAAAAAATTGTCATTCTTGATCACTCATATAGCATGGTGCAAGTCAACCCAAATGCATGCAGAATGAAGAAAATAGCTAGCAAATTAATGGTTGCATTTCAAGTGATTGTTCCCTAATGCTTTAGGCATGTGATTCTGCATGCATTGTAGAACAATACAATTTTGAAATATAAGAGAAATTATGCTATCAGGGAACGCAACCCCCATACTTATATGGTAGGGGTTTATATATCGATTGTGGGTGCTAATGTAATAATAGGTGTATAGTTTGGTTGTGGATTAGTAGGTTAAGGTACTAACCAAACGAAAGTGCATAAGCAGTGAGAGAAAGCACATATTTTCTGTTAATGATTTAATAATGTAGAGTATGCTGAGGTACGTTAGGATAGTTGTGTCTATACAAGAATGTTAGACAACCTCCATTTAAAGGTTTAGATATGTGATGTTATAGAGGGTGATCACTTAAGATAGGGTTATAAGATATTGGCTTGTACTTAAGGTGTTATTAATGTGGGTTGGTTGAATGTTATTCTCAAGAGAGGCAATGTAAAAGAGTGTGTTAGCTGCTAATGATGGTAAAAATGGTTGTGTAACCAAGTTGTTAATTATCTATGGTTGGAAATGCATTAGTGTATTGGAATTGATAGTTGATTATGGAAAATAGATGCAAGACAAGAACTTGAAGTTGTCGATGCTTTAGAGGAAGTCGGCTTTGGAATATATAGGTGTTGGATTCAAAGATTGTTCGTTATGTGTTCTTTATTATTTTGACCTCGCTTTCACCTCCATAATCTCACCTCCAAACTATGCATTGAAGTGCCTTTTATGGGGATTAAGAGCAGAATCACTGGATTTCATCTTGACAAAAGAGTTCATGTAATTTCATCATAATGTCACAGATATCCTAATCTAGACAATCCAAAAAATATATGTGCTTTGGGTAACTCAACAATGATCAAATAGGACTAAATCAACTTTGGGGTGAGTCTTGATCAATGGAGCATGTCAAGAGGGTTTTGGCCTTGTTCAAGAAAACAATTTCTTATGAACAACAACATTTGGTTTTGTGGTGTGGAGTTGTTGGCCACCTTAGGGATTGTTGGCTCTAATTGGCGGACTCGGGTCCACTTAAGAGTTCAACAAAGGTTGATGTAGTTTAGTGTTGACATTTTTCAGTGCTAGTTAAGGGAATTTTTCATCGGAAGCACATGCCAAGATAAAAGATATGGAGATATGTTACAGATAAGGGTCTCAACATTATATCCTCAATATCCATATATATTCCTATTCTATTCTGTTGATCTACAACTCTTATACACACACTTAACACATTTACGCATATTCAATTCAACATATTCATCATAACAAAAAAAAAAAAAAAAGAATTACTCATACCAATAATCCATGTAGAACATAAGAGTCACAATGTAAACAAAGGGGGTCTTTATTACTCCATTCCAATATAAGAATCTAATACAACACACTGTACACAACTAGACTATGCACCTACCAAATCCAATGCATGAACTCATAACTATCTAATGGTCTCCATTTCCTTATGCCACTTAACACAATAGAGGCCCCTATGATGGACGCCTAGGCTTGCACACTGCTAGAAGTAAGATCCTACATATTCAAACGACCCAATTCATTTTTGAATCCATAAATCACTCCATTTGTTGTAAGTCCAAATAGGTAGGCTATATACTATATAGTGGGGAAAACTCTCATAGGGTTGTCTTCATTGCCAACATAGATTCATGCATAGTTTCTAAATGGTAATTTTCTACCCGTATCTTGTTCAACCCAACCACTTAATCCAGAGGGATTGGCTAGAGCTTGGGTGTCAATATTCATCTATTTAATGTAGTCTCATAGCTCTTTTATGGGTTTCTCTCACTTCTACATTAGAGTTCATAGTGTGCATGTAGAAGATGTTATGATTATGAATTTGTTCTACTACTATCCGGCAGAATGTTGAATGTGAATCAAATCTTTAAGAACAAGACATGAAGCGCATTAAGAAGAAGATATTTCATTCATCAATCGGGAACGAACAACAACTGCCAACATGCATTGCTCAAAATATGTAATGTAATTGTTGGAGTGAATGTGTACCCCGGTTTCTCGCGATCATTTGGCTGAATTCAAAGACCATCCTTATGAATAGATTGTTGTCATAAATGATGATGAAGCTTTGAACTTAAATGAAATGGAGATGCACTCTCCCACTTGGCTTGAGATTGAAAGGAGAGATAGCATGGATGTTAAAGTAACTGAAGCTAAAGTGTGCACTGAAAGTTGCAAGTTCGCCTTTCGCTTGTCGTAAATTTAATTTTAGTAAAAATGCTAATGAAGTGTGAAGAAATTTTACGTATGCCGGCCACTATCGACACCTATATGCGATTCTACTCCTCCTTGGGCTTGAACGACTATTAGGTCTTGGAGCATTTATTGCATTTTTTTAAATACCTACACAAAGGTGGCAATTGTGACGCCTTTCACTCTCTTCCCGTCGCTATTTCCACGCCCAAGACGTCTCTCTTTCCGTTCCTCCGTTCGTCGCCCCATAGAAACCATCAGCAGCCAGTAACTCTCGTCACGCCGTTGCCACCGATGGATACCGCTCTTCATGGTTAATATCTGCGCAGTGTCAGCCCCATACCAAACCACGTCAGCTAATACCTCCCATCGGGCCTTGCACACCTTCAACGCCTCTGCCACGCCTGAAACGCCTCACTGCCACGCTGGTGTCGGGTCTGCCACCAAACGCCTCACTTGCCACGCTTAAAACGCCTCACTTGCCACATTTGAAACGCCGGTCTTGCCACGTTTGAAACGTCTCTCTTGCCGCGTTTTCCACTGGAATGTCTCTTTTGCCACGTTTTCCACCTATTTTTCTCTCTTTCCATGTTTGTGAAGTTGTATGTTGCAATTGCCACGTTATGTCAGTCTTGCCATGTTAACGTCTGTCTTGCCACGTTAATGTCTCTTTTGCCATGTTTTCCATTGGAACTTCTCTCTTTCCACGTTTGAAATGCTGGTCTTGCCACGTTTGCAACGCTCTCTTGCCACGTTTGAAACGCCGCAAGAGAGACGAAAATTAGGTCGCCGGAAAAACGACGTCATGTGAAAAGACGTTTGAGGGGGTCCAAGGTATGTCTTTGTCAGGCTTCCAACAATAGAATGTGGCAATTGCGTCGAACGCGCCGTCGGAATTTGACCCAAATGCAGTAGTGCGGGGATCGCACCCGGCCTGAGCCACACCAACCCTTAACATGGTTGGATTTTTTTGTCCCCGCAGGTTTCGAAATGGTGACTTTTCAACACGGAGTAGCTTAACAACACACTCCGTCACCGACTATCCTACACCTCGGGGACAAGTATTTTTCAATATCAAACAAAAGTAGGGGTCTCATTTTCTTACTTCTTTTCTTCCCGCAACTCACTACTATTATCATCTTATGGATATAAACTCCTACAAAGGGGGGGAAATGTAGCACATGAGATTCACACTTGGGTACTCAATTATGCCTACCTAGTGAAAACTGCAATGTGTAGTCCACTTTCATGCCACATTCATATGCAACCCATCTAATGATGATACAATGCCTCTCAATATCTACTCAAATGTTATGTATTACCTTCCTAAGGTCCACTCATCTTAGACTATACTTGGAAAATATCTAATATGTTTAACACTTAGGTGGGTTTCTTAGGTGCCTTTCCCCTCTTTGTCTCTACCCCTTAGTTGCTAGTTTGACTCACTTTGACACTTGAGGTACCTAGTGGGGGAATCTCGTAAATTCATAGGTTTATTTAGGGACACAAAAACTTTGGTTGGGTTTATGGTCATCTATAATGCCTCATTTCATATCCAAAATAGCCCAAACTAGATTTGACATTGTTATTTCTAGAAAACCATAACGAAGTTCCGTAATCTCCCGCACATCTATTTTTCCAAGGCCCACGTGACTACACTACCCATAATTTCCCAACAAAGTGTTCGTGAAAATCAACCTCTCGTTCAGAAATTGCATTATGTCTCATTGAGCAAAATGATAGTGTTGGAGATCCTCCAACAAACGTTTTTTCAGTTAATGGAATGACAATATATGGGCCCCACTAGATGAAACTCGGTGCCCAAGATCCAATGCAACTAATGGTTTGTCCATCCGAGTTTCAGTTTGAGTTTTATCACAAGTTGAAACTCACCTACTTAAGTCATTTAGGGACATGTCGACACTTTGGTCCAGGGGAATAAAATCCAAACTGAGCAGCATAATGGAGTTTTGTAAGCTCTCGTACGTCTATTTTTCCAAGGCCCACGTGACGACACTACCCACAATTTATCAGCATAGTGTTCTTGAAAATCAACCTCTCATTCAGAAATTGCACTATGCCTCATTGAGCAAACCCATAGTGTTGGAGATCCTCCAACAAACGATTTTCCGGTCAATGGAATGACAAAGGATGGGCTCCACTATCTGAAATCTGGTGCTCCACATCGAATGCAACTGACGATTTTTCCATCTGAGTCATGGTTTGAGTTTTATTACGAGTTGTAACTCTTCTCCTCAAGCCATTCAGGGGCATGGCAAGGCACGACAAGTCAATGTCTTGGTATAGGTCTAGGTCTAGGTATGGAAATGCAAGGAAAGGAAAGACAAGACAAGGAAATGAAAGGTTTGTGCCTAGGTCTAGGACTATGTAAATTCTATTAATTATGATAATCCATGTTTCAACTATGAAAATATCTTAGATATATGAATAAAGAGAGCTTATGTTATGACATTGAAATTCTCATGCAAGGATTTTTATCTAAGATATATGGGATAACAATTAGTAGAATTACATGATTAATTAATCCCTTGATTGTAATTTTTACACATTCAAGTTTTTCATTTAGTACAAGCATTATTTTTTTAGTAAAAAAAACCGATATGATACATGAATGCCATTATTTTTTTATTAAATTAACTTAATGAATTCCTTGGCATGCCATGTCATACCTTTCCTTTCCAAGCCATGACATGGCAAGGCATGACATGGCATGGCATGGAATGGCAGGGCATAGCATGGCAAGGAAAGGAAAGGCATGGTATGGAATGGCATGGAAAGGATTGGCATTTCGTTCACTTGTCTTTCCACGCCTTTCCACGCCATTCCATGCCATGCATTGTATTTCTTTACCATGCCATGCCATGCATTGCCTTTCCTTACCATACCTTGCCAAGCCATACCTTTCCTTGGCATGCCATGCTATTCCTTGCCTTGCCAAGCCATGACATGGAAAGGAAAGGCATGGATTAGCAAGGCAAGGCAAGGCAAGGAATGGCATGGCATGGACAGTGAAGGCAAGGTAAGGCATGACATGGAAAGGCTTGTAATGGAAAGGAAATGCATGGCTTGGCAAGACATGGCAAGGAAAGGAATGGCATGGCATGGCATGTAAAGTGAAGGAAAGGAAAGCCATGGCATGGCAAGTCAAGGTATGGAGAGACAAGGCATGGCATGGCATGACATGGCAAGGCCTGGCATTCCATGACAAGGAAAGGAAAGGAATAAAATGGAAAGGAAAGGCATGGAAATGAAAGGAAAGACAAGGCATGGCAAGGCATGACAAGGAAAGGAAAAACATGGCATGGCATGACATGGCATGACCAGGCAATGAAAGACAAGGCATGACATGACATGGCATGACAAGTGAATGCAAAGAAAGACATGGAATGGAAAGGCAAGGCATGGCAGAGCATGGCTTGGCAAGACAAGGGAAAGAAATGTGTAGGTCTATGTCACCGATTTACCTAGTAATTTCTCTTTCTAAGTCGGTAATATTGCATGTTATCTTGTATTCTTCTTGAATTAACCTTGTCTTGAAACCCTCAATTTCGTGGTTAGATTAAGACTTACCCTCGATTTCCATCCTTGTAAGCTTGACTTCGAGGGTTTAATTTCCATATTTAACCTTTAGAATACACTTTGACACCTTTTATTACATTTATGTCATAATTTTTCATCCCTTTAGGGATTGATGTCTTGAAAATTCTAGGGTTGTTATGTGCCATCTTCCATTTCAACAAGCATTTGTTATCTAAACCCTAGTTTAGGCTTGCAATTTCAACCCCCTTTCATTGCATTATTACTTGTTTTAAGGGTTGTTATATTAATTTTCCTATTGTAACTTGTCATATTGCTGAAGTTAAAAATCTTAATCACAAGATTTATAACAACTATAGTTTCCTTATTGATTTGTGGTGTTTGGGACTTCCCATTGACTTGTTTGAACTTAGTTAATATCATTTATTGGATTGGCATGAAAATGGAATGGCATGGAAAGGAAATGCATGGCATGGCATGGAAATGGCATGACATGAAAATGGAAATTGCATGGAATGGAAAGGCGAGGCAAGGCAATGACATGGCAGTGGCATTACATGGAAATGGAAATGGCATGGCATGGAAAGGAAATGCAAGGCAACGACATGGAAAGTCAATGAAAGAAAATGCATGGCATGGCATGGCATGGAAAGTGAAGGAAATTAAAGGCACAACATGGAAACAAAATTCATGGCATGGCATGTCAGGGAAAGACATGACTTGGCAAGGCAAGGTCTAGGTCTAGGTCTAGGTCATTATTTCAAGTTTTGTGGATGGTTATTTCTTGAATGTATTAAAAAAATGTTTTATCAAAGTGGTGATAGTGCATGTTATCTTTTATTCTTCTTGTATTAACCTTGTCTTTAAACCCTCAATTCTATGGTTATATTAGGACTTACCCTCGATTTCCATCCTTGTTAGCTTGATGTCCAGGGTTTAATTGTCATCTTTCACCCTTGGAATACAACTTGACACCGTTTATTATATTTCTGTCATATTTTTCATTCCTTTAGGGATTGATGTCTTGAATATTCTAGGGCTATTATGTGTCATATTGCATTTAAACAAGCATTTGTTATCTAAACCCTAGTTTAGGCTTTCATTTTCATCCCCCTTTCATTTAATGATTACTTGGGCATGGAATGACAATGGGATGTAATGGGATGTAATGGAAATGGCATGACAATGAGATGAGATGGCATGGCAATGGCATGGAAATGACATGGAAATGGCGTGGAATGACATGGCTTGGAAAGGCATGGAAATGGCATGGCACGGAAAGGCATGGAAATGACGTGGAAATGGCATGGCATGGCATGTCATGGCAAGGAAAGGCATGCCATGGCATGACATAACAAGGCATGGTATGGCAAGGAAAGACATGCAATGGAAAGGAAAAGCATGACATGGAAAGGCAAAGAATCCCATGGTAAGCCAAGGAAATGACATGGAAAGGCATGGCACTGGCATGGCATGGAATTCCTTGGCAAGACGTGGCAATGGAATGTCAATGTCATGGCATGAAAATGAATGGAGATAGTGTGACAATGGCATGGCATGACATCTCAGGGAAAGGAAAGGCATGCCATGGCATGTCATGGTGAGGCATGGCATGGATTGGGAAGGCAAGGAAATGACATGGAATGGAAAGGAATGGAAATAGCGTGGCAATGGAATGGCATGGAAATGACATGGAAATGGAATGACATGTCTTGGAAAGGAATGACAATGGCATGGCATGGAAATGCATAGCAATGGCATGGTAATGGCATGTCATGGAAAAGAAAGGCATGTCATAGCAAGGAAAGACATGCAATGGAAAGGAAAAGGATAGAAATGGCATGGATTGGCTTGGCAAGGCATGGAAATGGCATGACATGGAAATGGCATGGAAATGGAAATGGAATGGCAATGGCATGGCATGGCAATGGCATGGTGTGGGAAGGAATGAAAATGGCATGGCATGGCATGTTATGGCAAGGCAAGACATGCCATTGCATAGCATGACAAGGAATGGCATGGAAAGGTAAGGAGTGCAATGGAAAGGAAAGGCATGGAATGGCATGACAAGGCAAGGCATTGATAGGAATGGAAATGTATGGCATGTCATGGCAAGGCATGGAATGACATGCCATGGATAGGAATGGAAAGGTATGGCATGGCATGGCAAGGAAAGACATGCAATGGCATGGCATGGCTTGGAAAGATAAGGCACGACATGGCATGGAAACTCAAGGAAAGGCAAGGCATGGCATGGCTTAACAAGGCATTTCACCTACACTTAAAATGTCACAGACACTTCATTGGATGAAAATGGACTTTTTGATATAAATTTAAGTCGTATATCCCTAGAAAAAATGTTTTTTATTTCTTAATATGAGAAAAGTTTTTTTTTTGTTATTCTTGTTTCATTGCAATCCACATTAACAACCAAATTCAAATACATTAATTATTAATAAATATGAACAGCAAAATGTAAATGTCCATAATCAAATCAATCGTTGTAACTTGTTTTCTTGATCATCTGTAAGTTTTGGCGACGACTTTATTACCCATAAATTCGTCATCTTATCCTCTTCCCTTAATTTTGGGCCGTCTCCATGTTCAACCATATGTTGAAATGTAATTATGGATACAGATTTTCCATATGAAACAAGCTTATAAATGATTACCGTGAAGCTTATGAATACCCAGTAGTATAATTTTACTTGATTAATATGCTTTTTTTTCCCTAAATTTTTTTTATTAGATCTCATGTTTTTTTTAATGTCATATCAAAATGAATTTTACTTAATTATTATGTTTTGTAGGTTGATGTAGGTTTAGTTTTGATTGGGTTTAATGGTTAATAACATGTGTTTCCTTGTGAGAGTTCACAAGTTCAAATTCAGACGGGTAAAATATGTATACCTCAGTAAACTTTACCAGTTAAAATAACTAAGCCTAAAAAATCTTTACACCAATTCGATTCCTAAAAAATCTTTACACCAATTCGATTTCTGGCTTGATATCTAACTTCGCAGTTACCTTAAAAATAAATTAAAATATATAAGAAAAAACGTTTTTATTATATGAGAATCACAGTTCTGCTACACAGTTTTGTTCAACCTATGTTTTTATGAATTTTCTTGTTCTATGAATGGAATCAAAATATTGAAAGAGAAAATTACTAAATCGATCAGAACTCCTAAATCGTGTTTCACAAAATTCGGGTAATGTTCGGATCTGCGACCGATGATCAGTTTTGGTGCTCAGCATTGAGAAATTATGTCACTGATTCATATAATTCTGAAAGATATGACATTCGACCAAAATATATCAAAAGAACATGAATGAATATGAATATCGAATAATTTTTTGTGCGATTACATCCAAAGCATGAAATATATGTCTTGGGAACAATGTGACTATGACTATGAGTGAATATGAAGATCAAATAAGTCTATATGTGATTACATCCAAAGAATGAAATATATGTGATTACATCCAAAGAATGAAATAAGGCGGCTACAGGAGGAAAAACTGGAAATCCAAGCCGAAGAATAATGGTTAATGGCGGGCGCCAAAATTCAGTATGGTCTCGCTCCAACATAGTTTCCAGGAGGGTAGTAATTGCATGTGATGAAGGTGTCACCGCTGTTACATTTGATGATGGCGCATCCAACCTTACTTGTTGTTCTCCAAACAATCTGAGTGTAGTGGGTGCAGTCTTCCCCAGAGCTGCAACTATTATTTGCATAGTTATACCATTTTCTCTCATCCACCCATGTACCAACTGCCTGCGTAGGGTTCCAACCTCTGCCACTCCCCCAGAATATGTTCTCTCCGAATGGGCCGTTCGAATGCTGGAGGAGGCAATCATGCCTTCTTTCCCTTGCGTAAGTACGCGCATATGTTGTAAGCTTCACATCCCATTTTAGTGGAGGGACTCCCACTTGCTTTCGTGCCTCGTTCTGTGGAACCAGAAATCCTTGAATGGTGTCATTGTTGCTCGACTTAGCTGCAGCAACTATTTTCAGGCTGCAGATTACAGTGCTTAAGACAGCAGCTGCTAAAAATAGATTCATACGCC
>SNQJ01S0101320.1:0-12211 GCA_010110895.2 Picea sitchensis
TAACCCACCAAGGTGAAATTAGGAAAAATATATAATTTCCAAGCAAATGTTCTATAATCAAGAAAGGACTCTTTGCAACATGCTCAAATGCTTCAAATATTAAAGTGACACTTACCATGAGATTGGACTTGTTACCTCAAGAAACAAGACATGTTGTATTCTAAGAGCCAAGATGGTGTAGTGGATGTTTCTCTATTTCCAATGATGATGGTGAAGCATGGTGAAGAAGAGGGGCTCTATGGGCTATGTTATGCATCGAGATCTCGACACTCCATGTCTTCTACCTATGGGCCTCGAGAAATCATCTTCTTAGTTACCCCTAGGTTGGGGGGGTAACAGGTCCAAAACAAGAACAACTCCTAAACCATCAATATAATTCCTTATACTATGACTAACAGACTGGGATGAGACCAACGTATTTTTGCCATCACAAGAGAGGAACCAAAAAACTAAAAAACATAACATAAATGGAATCAGAGAGAAGGCACATTGTCATCCTCGATATTTTGATTTAGGTGGGTGAGGTATACTTGAGAGAGAGCCAAGCATTCCTCATGGAGGGAATAACTAGTCAGAGTCTCCCATATTTGATCCAATTGTTGTTGATTTCATTTAGTGCCCTCATTTGCTAGACGATTAGCTACTTTTTTCGTTGATCTTCGAACATGAACGAGGATAATGTCTTCGATCAGAGGGAGCAAGGAGTGTATTCACTCAAGTATTTTCCATTCACCATCTTTGGGAGATTTTTCTTATACATGATCCATGTTGTAGTCTCTCGAGCATCCCTATGACAAATTTAGAATCCCCCTCAATGATTAGCTTATAAAATCCTTCNAGAATTTTGAACTCCCCCCCTTAAGGTGCATGAGAGTTACATCATTGTACTCCCCCCTTCTAGGCTCAAGAGAGTACCATACTTGTTCCATTTGAGTACAACACAAAGTGGGCATGCAAAAAAACCACATGTTATCTCATCCCGTGAGGGCCATGCTCGAAAGCCATGCCATAAGGGGACCACTTATGTGAGGTACAAAAATGTTATTTGCTACAAGATTGGTCTTTTCTCGAGATTGAATTCTACGGTAAGACTTATATAATCTCTTGGTTTTTGATGACCATTTCCAAGGATTAATCCACTCATAGTGAATCTTCAATCTTCCAGGTTTCTTCAGTGTTGAACATCTGTCTGAAGAATGGTTATGCTTTCCACAATGCTGGCAAGGATGGAGATCAAAACACTGATTCTCCTTGTGACCAACTCGATTATAATGTTGACAGTTATCATTCTGATGCTGAACTTGAACAAGTGAAGTTGAAGCTTCTTGAAGGAATCCATCACTTTGGAACTTGATTGGTCTTGAATAATCAAGAATATGAAAGGTAACTTCCTTATCATATCCAAGTCTTGTTCTATTATTATTGTAGATGATTTCTTCCCAAGGTCTGATGATGGGCTTGGAAAGAGTATTATGAACCTGTTGTTTTGAAATATGTGGAAGTGGATTTACTGCATGTTGTTGCAGCATTGAAAGGTTTTCTTCACTGAAGTCAAAAGAAAACTCTTGAAATGTAGGTTCATGAATAGATTTAACTTCATCTGAAACTGATTCTGAAGTTGTATCACTGTGTTGTTCCTTCACTGGTTTTTTATTAAAAACATCATCATCATCATCTTTATTATCATAGAGAGGGTTGTTCTAAACAAAAACTAGTTTGGAACAATTCACTAGTTGTTGATTTTTGAGATCTATCAACCCATCATTCAATAGTTGGGATAGAGATTGAAGAAGTCTAACTTTAGCTTGCGTCAGTTGCAAACAAGTTAGCACTGATTGAAGATTTTATTTTTTCAATGTCACTGTGTTGTCTTCAGTGTTGTTTATTAGAGTGTTCAGTAACTCTAATAATTCAAGACTTCGAGCCATTTTCAAAACACTAAAAGAGGTCTCCTTGTGCAGGTAGATCCTTATTACAATTTGACTCGACAGAAGAAGGTTTATTTGCAACTCGCTCACTTGAATCGCTCACTTGAACTTCACGCTCGCTTGCTATTCACTCTCACTTGAACTTGCCTTGCTTGAACTTGTTTCTAGGAAGTTGAGGATGTCGGTTACCATCGAAAATGCATCCCAAAGTATTACAATGATTTGAGTTTCAAGTACTCATCCTTGTCAATTACAACTCAAAATGACTCTAGGATGTCGAGCTCAGCTGAAAATGCACCTTATGACAAATTCAATTCAACTCAATTTGATTTTAAAAAGATAAGTAAACTTACAAAAGGACAATTTGCAAGTTACAATAAATCTTGATTCTAAAGTTGAATTACTCTTTGAATGTGTTGTCGATGCTTTTGAGTCCAATTCTCCTTTACTTACGAGCTTGACTTGTTTCTTGCTTTAGTATTCTCTGTTGATGCTTGATTTGCATTACTTTTGCTTGAATGCATGTTCATGAGTAACATTGTGTTTGAATAACATGAATTATGCTTGAATTTCCTTGCTTGATGTGTTTCATGTGTGTATAGTTGTATTATCCTTGGCAAATGTAAACGTTGTCAAACAAATGCTCAAACTCAATTGAAACATCAACTTCAACTCTTGTTAATTTGTTCCTTTGATGGCCGATGGATCTATGAATCTCTGAAATGGCTCAATTTCTGAGGTGATGTCTTCGGCTTCAAATCAGATGTTGACACACCGGTCAAATGAACCCTTGCAATTTTCTGGCAACAAATCTCCTGCAATCTATGGCTTTGATCAGGCGTGCTCGAGAGATATCGCTCCTTCACCTTGTAAACTTGGTTTCACTCCTCGCTTTTGTTCAATTATAAGTAGATAAACACTTTGAAAAATTGATTCTTCTACTCCATGAAATCACAGAATTTAATGTCTTAGCATATTCTTCATATGAATATAAAGGGCCTCTAGCTGTCCCATGTTATCAGAAACCTCATACCGATCTACAAGATCTACAAGAAAACAGATTCAAGGCAGTGGTTCAATGGGCATCGAACAATCAGAATGACTGTAACAAGCCACACAGTAGAAGGCAGGGCATAATCGTTGGATTGAGAACGTCTGTTGTGCAATGGAGGCTGAATATGTCAATCCAAGTTCGAATCATGTAGCATTGCGTTCAATGGACAACTATGGTAGCAATCTCCCCAAATTATTTGCGGCTATCCTTCAATGTGGCGATCCTTTAATGAAACAACGATCCTTCAAGGAAGATCTGGG
The DNA here is from genome assembly GCA_010110895.2 of Picea sitchensis. Taxonomy (NCBI): domain Eukaryota; kingdom Viridiplantae; phylum Streptophyta; class Pinopsida; order Pinales; family Pinaceae; genus Picea; species Picea sitchensis. The sequence continues at coordinate 3,243 of SNQJ01S0101320.1, forward strand.
CTCCACCAGCAGATCTTTCATAGAAATGGCGACTTCTTCACGGAAACATCCACACACATTAATCACTTCTCGAAATCTTACACTTGACAGAGGCAGCGCAAGTAAACTACTCAATAATTTAAACAATACACATTAAAAAATTCAACTCACTTCTACCCTAAATATATACATAGGATCAACTCTCAATTTGTCTCATATTCTAGCCCCTCTCATATTCCATCCCCTCTCGTGAGAGAGAAAGGTTGTCCTTGCTCTAATACCAATTGATAAAATATAGACAAGAACAACAACATGGCAGAAAAGGCGTATTAGCCAACTCTATTGTATTCACTCCAATGTTACATATTTATAGTACAATGGGTGATGCCACCTCATAGAGAGATTTGCTCTAGATCCTAAAATCATGCATGATGACTAGGCTAGGCAATCTTAACTAAATCATTATTCNAGGCTCAATAGCCAACACTTAATTATTCACTCCAATGTTACATATTTATAGTGCAATGGGTGATGCCACCTCCTAGAGATATTTGCTCTAGATCCTAAAATCATGCATGATGACTAGGCTAGGCAATCTTAACTAAATCATTATTCATCACTTGAGAATATATTACTAATATCCTAAATGAATAATACAAATATAGGTGACAATTTAGACTTAGTGATTGGTAAAGGTAAGCCATAGGCTAACAGGATTATGGTGGCCAACTATTCACCGAGATGCAAATGATTACTATCAACAATGTGATGTTTGTCTTATGGTTGGAAAACCAAACAGATGGAATGAGATGCCCTTACACCCACAAGTAGCGCTACAAGTTTTTGACAATTGGGCTATTGATTTTATTAGGCCAATTCAGCCACCCGCAAGGAGATTAGGCATGCGATACATCATCATTGTGACATAATACCTCTCAAGATGGGCAGAGGAAACACCAGTTAAAGATTGTAGCACAGATACAACAACACACTTCATGTTTGAACATGTTCTTACCAGATTTGGATGTCCAAGGATTCTAATGAGTGACCAAGGTGCTCACTATATCAACAACACTACCAGAGCTCTGACTGAAGAATCTGAGGTCTACCATTAGAAAAGTATGCCATACCATCCTCATGAAAATGGAACAGTGGAAGCCTTTAACAAGATTCTAGAGAACACCCTAACCAATATTTGCAATGTCAATAGGGACTATTGGAATTCAAAGATACCAGCAGTATTATGGGCATACAAAACTACCTATAAGAAGCTGACATGAAAGACGCCCTTTAGATTGGTGTATGGACAAGAATTAGTGGTTCTACTAGAATTCTTAGTGACAAGTCTGTGTGTCGCAACAATCACAAACATGACAAAGAGAGACGAAGTACAAGAAAGGTTAAGTCAGTTGATGAGCATGGAAGTAGATAGGATTCTAGTAGGCTTTCACCAAGAAGTACAAAAAGAAAGGGACAAAGCTTGGCATGACTGACATATCAAGAGAAAAAGTTTCAAGGAAGGAGGCTTAATCCTACTGTATGACAACAATTTTTTTCAACATCCAGGAAAGTTCATAATACATTGGTTGGGACCATATGAAGTCAAGATTGTCAAAGATGGAGGAGTTGTATAGTTGAAGGATTTGGAAGGAACAGAATTGAGGGGCATTATCAATGGGAGTTGACTAAAGTTGTAAAAGGATAGTTGACCACCCACAACTTGAAAGATATCATGCAGTAAAAAAAAATGCCACGCAGTACCGGACATCAAAAGATAACAACAGAGGCAAAGTGCATCGAAAATAGAATGAGCACGCACACTCGGCAATGCTATCATGACGGAGACAAGTCCAACGATCACTACAAAGAGGAAACAAGCGATAAAGGAGGATACAACAAAATAAGCGCCAACTGACGGCGGTTATCAAAATTGAATGCTAGAAACGACTGATGGGAAACCGCATTAATCGTGCCAACCGGCGATGGAAAGGGAAATAAATGGAAAGTATGCGGGAACAAACGGTTCAATTAAATCACAATCGGGGTAACGTCTCCGATAAGCTTCACACGACCCCGATACAAAGCAAGCATGTGAGAGCGGAAATGTTATTGTGAAATCGGGAAAGGCACGGAGAAATAGAGCATATGAAGCAACAATTGAGGGTTGTAGAGGTTGCATAGGCTACTAAGCTCGACGAATGACATATTTACCACCATGGCACCACCCAAATAGGGATAACCGATCTAAACTGCCAGACAACCTCAAAGCAACACCAGAGCACCATTGTCGCCACAGGGCAACGAACAAAAACCATCTCAGCCTCCAAAAGTCGTCAACGTGGACGAAATATCATCGCATGATATGACACCAGGAAGCCCCACACCCATTGTGGAGGAAACAAAGTTTTCGTTTGTCAGCGTTTTACAATTCTCAATTGTTATCTTGCTTTATAGGGTTCATCGATGTTTTTAGACATGTAATGTTTTCTTAATTATTTTTTGGCCTGGTGGAAGGGTTTTTGAGTATCATTTGCGGAGGAAAAACAAATTACACTGAAAACAATAGAACATGGGTTACTGATGCTGATTACATTAACGTCGGTGAAACAACGGACATAGGGAATTCCAGCCAAGGACCCTACGGTTCTTACTTGCACCATCTACGTTTATTCCCAAAGCCTCTCAATAAGTCTTGTTATCAGTTGCCTGTGGCCCCTGATGTGCCTCACCTCTTAAGATTATGGTTTGTTGTTGGAAATTACAGTGGATTCAAACAATTTCCAAGCTTCCAATTATCTATTGAGACACTTGGTATGTTGGCTACGATAAACAAAACAACCCAAGATGCATATGCACATTATACTGAAAGAATATTTGTTAGTTCTGGCACAGTGCTATACATTTGCTTGATCAGGACCTCCGAGACTCATGATCCCTTTATCTCTGCTATCGAATTGAGGAGGCTCCAAAATGGCATGTATGGAGAGGCTAAGCCAGGAACATTGTTGTGGCCAGGAACCTATAATGTTGGTGGAAATTATGCTGTTGCATTTAGGTGAACATTTTGACCTTTTATATGTTTCCCTACTTAAACTCCTAGCTACTTCATTGCAATTCGCTTTTGAATATTCTTTTGTGGAGGATTGAGCATTGTATGTTTAAACCCAATCACTTGTGAATATTATTTTGTGGAGGATTGAGCATTGTATGTGTAATTACGCAGGTATCCTCAAGACAAATTCGACCACATCTGGAAATCAGCCGATTTATATTTATATTCTCAAAATAAAGATGTTGTACGGCCTGTAAGTTCTCAAGAGCACATTTCAACAAACAATACTGAAGGCCTTCCTTGTTAAATATAATGTAACCTCAACAGTCTGACAGTACACTGCCAGCTGTCCTAGCCAGCTGTACTTTCTATTTTTGTCTTGCTTGAGCCTATTTAGCTCAACCATCTTGCATTGTAACTTGGTTCAATACTTCTTCATACATTTCAATATATTGTTCTATTCTTTTCTCTCTGCATTTGTCTTTGCTTCACAACTTATCATGGTATCAAAGCTTCAGCAGTAAGCCTCTTCACACAGTCCGGAGAGCAACACGATCCTCACAGCGCAGAGCTTACACAGATCTCGAGAGCACGCGACACAGACTCTTTCACAAGGTTTGGAGAGACGTCTGTCATACTCTTGAAAGATCCTCGCAGGAAACTTCCATGTGCAAAGAAAAACCATCGAGGTCGTAAGATTCATCTTGCGAACGGATCCGAAGCGGGAAACCAGTTCAGAAGGGAAGCAGGAGCGCGGAAAAGGCGAAAGAGTTTCAGCCGTCAGATCTTGCGCGGAGGCCCGACAGCCGTTGGATCAGCAAGAAGGTGCACGAGGTTTAATCCTCTGGAGCGCACAGGAGAAATTTTTGACGTGTGAAGTCACGACATCATTTGGACCGTCCATTCTGAACCGTTGGATTGAGAAAGGATTGTGAGCCGTCCATCTCAGAGGACAGGTGGCGGTAGATCCAAGCCATCACTCAATCGCCATTTCGGAGTTCGCGGTTTTGAAAGACCGTCGCAACACGACTTCGAAACTTGCGAAATCGCGATTCATGATATAGCGATAAGATCACAGCCGTCCATTTGTTCGGACATGTGGCGGACATCGAGGAAACCGTTGGCGTTTCGACAATCATGGTTTCAAGTTGACAGAAATTTGGAGCATCGCAAGTCGCAATATCTCGAGGCTGAATCAGGACCGTCCATCTTGTGGGGAAGCGTGGCATCAATCCGAGGACACGGGAAAAGTCTCGAAAAGGGAAGGGCCATTGGCACATCGGGATTCGGTAAATCGCGAAACTTGAGGACAAGGGATCAGGTTTCTTTATGGTGAAAACCCCGTAAACGATCGAAGCCGTCCATCTGTTGAGGACGCGTGGCAGAGATCGAGGCTTTCAGAAAATTTCCCGAAAGCAGAGTCCATCGGCATTACGGGATTCAACAAATTGCGGATCGTGGAGACGACAAGTCCGGAACAAAACAAATCGCGAAATCACGAGGACAAATCAGGACTGTCCATCTGTTAGGACGTGTGGAGGCGATTAAAGCAATTGCGAAATTTCTCGAAAGGAAAGCGCCATCGGAAAATCGGAGATCGGGGAATCGAGGAGTCAGAAGAACTCGTCATCAGAACTCGCGAAGTCCCGATTCGCGATATCTCGATAATATCTAGACCGTCAGATCACAGGAAGATCTGGACCGTTAAAATTGTCCAAAGGCAACTTTCGCATTTCGGCAAATTGAAAGGCAAAAAAAATCGGAAAAGCCTGTAGCGCTTTAACATTAAGGTGCGTGGTCACATTGCACCGTGACAAAGGCCAATTCAAGGCCGATAAGCTCTTTTCGGCCATCGACAAATCGACGTTTCGGCGATCGGAGGTAAATACGAAATTTCCCTCTATTTTTTCTGCAAATTTTTTTTGGCGTCGTCTAGCAATTTAGGACCAACTCAGGGTCCGATTCTTCTGGGAAAGAATTATGAGTTTTGGTCTCTTCGGATGAGATCGTTCTTGCAAGCACAAGAGTGTTGGGAACCAGTGGATCTTGGATATGTGGAACCAGATCCAGCCGCCCTTTCTGCCATGACAAATGCGCAGAGAATTGCTCAGGCAACACTGAGGAACAAAGAAAATAAAGCGAAATTCTGGATTCAGAATTCTGTGGATGATTCGATTTTCTCAAAAATCACAGGCACTGGTACTTCTAAATAGGCCTGGGATATTCTTCAATCTTCCTATCAAGGAAATGACAGGGTCAAAACAGTTAAACTGCAGACTTTGAGAACGCAGTTCGAGACTCTAAGGATCACAGAGTCCGAAAATGTGGATCAGTTCATGACCAGAGTCATGGGCATCATGAACCAGATCAGATTGACTGGCGAAGCCATCACTGATTAACGCATTGTTGAGAAAATTCTCAGAATTTTACCCAAGAAATTCGAAATGGTTGTAACAGTAATCCTTGAATCCAAGGATCTGTCAAGATTTTCAACAGATGAACTAATTGGTTCTCTGGTGACACATGAGACTAGATTGCATCTCACAGATGAGTCAATCTCCAATTCTTTCAAAACTCAATTCTCCTTCAGCAGAGGGAGAGGCAGAGGAAGAAGCAGAGGTCACCAAGGAAGAGGGAGCAATCAGAATAACTCTCACTCCAGTGGAGGTAACAAACAACAGTATCTGAATCAAAATTTCCAAGGTCAGAGACAACGACAACAAAATCAACATCTGAATTTCCAACCTCAAAGAGGCAGAGGGAGAAGATCAAATGAAAAATCAAGCATACAATGCTATTACTGCAAAAAGTATGGGCACTATGAATCTGAATGCAGGAAGAAGCAAGCAGATCAGCTCTCAGGCAGAAAACATGTGTCAAATCACACAGGAGAAAACTCAAGAGGTATGTTTCTCTCATGCCACAAGACTGAACAACAACCTAAAGATCTCTGGCTGCTGGACAGTGGATGCAGCAATCACATGACAGGTAACAAAGAATTACTTTCATGCATTGATTCTTCAATCTCATCTGATATTACTCTTGGAAATGATTATTTAGTCAAAGTTCAAGGAAAAGGAATTGTTCCTATTCTTACTAAACAAAATGTAAAGAAAGACATAAACAATGTTTATCATGTACCAGATTTGAAACATAATTTGCTAAGTGTAGGACAGCTCATTGAACATGGCTATAAGGTACTTTTTGAGGGAGCATCTTGCAAAATATATGACAAATACCCCAGCAGAAAATTGATTTCTGAAATCCATATGACCCCAAATAGGATGTTTCCCCTTACCCTCAGAACTGCAAATCTGAGTCAATCATATGCACAAAGTGTATCTACCTTGAATGAAACTATGGTTTGGCATACAAGATTTGGACATCTACCATTTCAGAGTCTAAGTCTTCTTCAGAAGAACTCCATGGTCAAAGGTCTTCCTATGTTTAAAGAGCAAATTCCCCCATGTGAGTCTTGCATACTTGGAAAACATAAGAGAAATAGTTTTCCACAGTCTTCCAATCAAACCAAACAACATCTTGAACTTGTTCACACTGACCTATGTGGACCAATGGAAACAGAGTCAATAGGTGGTATCTTTTACTTTCTAACGTTTATTGATGATTTCAGCAGAAAAATATGGATCTATTTTCTCAGACACAAGTCTGAAACTTTTGAAAAATTCAAAGAATTCAAGGCAGAAGCTGAAAAACAGAGTGGTAAATATATCAAAGCACTCAGGTCAGAGGGAGGAGGAGAATACAACTCCAGAGAATTTTCAAATTTCTGCAAATCACAAGGCATTCTCATGCAAACAACAACCAGATATACTTCACAGCAGAATGGAGTGGCTGAAAGGAAAAATCAGACAATAATGAATATGGCAAGAACACTTCTCAAAGAGAAAAGTTTGTCAAATACTTTTTGGGTTGAAGCAGTAGCATGCTCAGTTTATCTTTTGAATAGATCACCAACCACAAGTCTAAAGATGAAAGTTCCCCAAGAAGCATGGAGTGGGACAAAGCTAAATGTAGCGTATCTAAGGACATTCAGATGCATAGCATACGCTCACATACCTTCAGAATTAAGGAAGAAACTTGATGATAAAAGTGAGAAATGTATTTTCACTGGATATAGTGAAACATCTAAAGCTTACACGCTTTACAATCCAATCACCAAGAAATTAATTCTCAGCAGAGATGTAAAATTTCTGGAAAATAAATTCTAGATTCAGAAAATCAACAAATGGACAGTCAAAATCCATTGCTACCAAGTTCTGAAAATGCAGAAAATTCAAGACAACAAGTACCTCAAACTATTCTTCGAAGATTGCAGGTACAAAGACAACCTGAAAACTCTCAGGATAACTCAACTTCCAGCAGATAATCATTCTCTGAACCACAAAATCAGAGAACTAGAAGTTTGAGAGAAATCCATCAGCAGTTGGATGACTTTGAACAACACAATCTTTTTGCTTTAATGTCATGTCAACCTACATCTTTTAAGGAAGTCGCTAAGGAGCCACATTGGGTTCAAGCCATGAACCAAGAAATTGACTCCATTGAGAAGAACAAGACATGGGATCTTGTTGATTTGCCAAGACACAAGAAGAGTATTGGTGTCAAGTGGGTTTACAAAACTAAACTCAATGAAAAAGGGCAGATTGAAAAACACAAGGCAAGACTTGTTGCCAAAGGCTTCTCACAACAACCAGGTACTGATTATGGTGAAACTTTTGCTCCAGTAGCAAGATTAGACACTGTAAGGACTCTATTGGCCATAGCAGCACAACACAAATGGAAAGTATACCAAATGGATGTCAAGTCATCATTCCTGAATGGTTTTTTAGAAGAAGAAGTTTATGTCGATCAACCACCTGGATTTGAAGTCCAAGAGCACCTAGCCAAAGTATATCGGTTGAAGAAAGCCTTGTATGGCTTAAAGCAAGCTCCAAGAGCTTGGTACAGCAGAATTGACACTTATCTGATCAAAAGTGGTTTCAGCAGAAGTCAAAATGAGCCAACTCTTTACACCAAAAGAGATCAGCACAGTAAAATTTTAATTGTATGTTTATATGTTGATGACATGATCTATACAGGAAATCTTGAATTAAGAGATTTTAAACATGCCATGCAATCTGAGTTTGAGATGAAAGATCTTGGCATAATGAAATATTTTTTAGGGATGGAGGTTCATCAATCAACTAAAAGCATTTTTGGCTATTTTTGGCTGTCAGCAAAAGTATGCAGCAGCAAAAGTATCATTCCTCCAACTGCTGTCATGCAAACCGCGTGGGTTGGAAACGGCTCGGACATCATTGGACTCCTTATAAATACAAGCCAAGGGATCAAATCATTATTGCGGTTGTATTTTGCAGAGATTCAGACGCTCAATATGTCTGAATCGAGATCTTTCTTCGTCAAAATAAATGATGCAAGGCCGTCTGAAACCATTACTCTAGTGCGGAATTATTCCGCAGTCGAGCTAACATTCCTCACGAATCAATTGGATTACTTTGAAGTCTTTAGGGCCCCTAACTCTACCCGTCATCCTATACTCAACGCTTTTGAGTATCACTGGCTATATGACACGGATCACGCAACATATGCACAAGATAGTAAGTGCCTGACTAAGCTTCTCATACTGAAATTACAGATATTATTTTCAATGCCTAACCCAGTAGTTCTTAAACTGCAGTTGACGCTCTCCACGCCATGAAAATGAGTTTTGACATCAAAGATTGGATTTCTGATCCTTGCTATTCGATTCCGTGGAGAGGAATTGGCTGTGATATTAGCTCTTCGGCCATAAGAATTTCGAAAATGTAAGTTGAACTCTTCGATTTGAAATCATAAAATTGACAGACTTACAGGTTAGATTGTAAGAGCTCACCATGATCCTCGTGTTGCCAGCGATTTATCACGCAGGAATCTTACA